>VZTR01024670.1:220646-273665 GCA_013400775.1 Chaetops frenatus | reverse complement strand
AGTCTTCTGCCAAGGACCGCATTGAATATTTATCACATAAGGGTGCCTGAAGTGTTTCTGAAAGGCTTTCTGAGGAAATGGTACACAGTAAGGCCCTGTGAAACCACAGGGAGAGACCTGCATGACATATAAGGCTTTCCTTTGTGCAATTCCCACTTGTTCACAAGACTGCTGCAGTGGGAAATATCCTTTCCCTTGGGTGTGGGTTGCTACCTCCCATCTCACTTGATTTCACCAAAATCAACAATGGGTGGTTTTGCAACTGGCAAAAAATGGCTGATTTTGTTGAATTGGCAACACTTTACTTTATGAGTCTCTGAAAGCAGAGGAAAGACCCAGTACTTTGATTTCAAGTTGTCTGGTTAGTGTTGACCAACTCTCCAGTCCAGCTTGGATGGATGGATGGAGAGGTGGATGGATGGACAACATGTGATAGGTTTCACTGTGAGTGGTTTCTGCACCTCACTGAACCCTACTTATGGATTAACCCAGACTGTTCTCAAATCTCCAAGACTTCAGAGGAGAGCCTGGGAAGTTCTTGAGGTAAAGAACAGTGTTTCTCTACCACCTTAAAGAACTTGATTTCTTTCCTGGAACAAAGTATTTTAGTTAAAATCAAAAGGATAGCAGGTTGCTTTTCCTCTCATGCTATTTTCATCCCAAATGTGTGTACTAATACTGGGCTCAGAGAGAAGAATGTTTGTATTGCATGGTGAAGGGCAGATATCACATAAATTAGTCTAAACAAAAGTCCAGTGATGACATGTTACTTCTTTAGCTTATTTGCACTAACAGCAGTTATTAATTTTAGATCTAAGCATAAAATATGCATATCCTTGGAGTCTGCTTTACTGCAGGCATTTTATTTGATACACACTACTATTAAATTTGAAATTGCTCAGAAACTACTGCCAAATAGCAATCAAGCAGTTGAAAGAACATAGCATATCCAATCGGTGTCTGCAACAAAAAGGATGAATGTTTTCTCTGTTCAGATATGTGCTTGAACTGTGAGGATACCAGCACTGTACAAATTCTCCTGTGTCCTATTTGAAAAAGGGCTTGGAAAATGAGTCTTGAAATTTGGTGCCCAGGGACTGTAAAAAGTCAGCCTGGTTGATCCGATAGCTCTCCATACGAGGCTTTGATCTTTCAATATATAAAACCCACAGATTCCTGTGCAAACGTTCCTTGTAGCATAAGAATTATTGAGGGAAAGATATGAGGAAGAAAGAGGGGAAGGGCAGTTCCTCTGAAGGGTGGTGCTACCATCTGTGGTTACAGTATGTGGTTACATGCTGTGGTCACAGTAGCAGAAAAATGCCATTTACCTTCAGTCAACCAGAAGAGAAAGGAGTCATGGATGGAACTCCCAGTGTGACTATTTGTCTCAAAATCTCAAGGATTTTTGAAAAGTGAGTTCATACTTAGCCTCGTTGGTAGGCCTGTAGCCAATGTGCACTTCCTCTGCTAGTTGTCAATGACTCATTACAAGTGCTGGCTGAAGCCTGGAAAATTAGCTGGACACAAGCTGTGGTAATGGAATAATGACACTGATTTCTTCATCTTGATGACTCGCATTTTGCACAGTTCTCTGGTACTGTCCTCTAGATCTAAAGATAGTCACAGGGCTATTATTTTCCAATAATAATTTCAAAGCTCTGACAACCTTCAGCGATCAAACAGGTCAGTGTGATACAGCAGAACACAGGCCTGATTCTGGCTTGATGTAGGCAGACTCTTCCAGGCTGGTTCTGTAGCTTCTTGACTTCCTGTCTAGAGTATCTCCAAATATCTGCTCTCCTCAGTTGACTCTGCTGGTACAATCTCAGAGGCAGAAATGACTGCAAGGAGTGACTGCCCAGACAGTCTTCTACTTCAGCATGAACCCTTGTGTGAGGAGGGGACTGGATTGGAAGTGGAAAGGGAGAGGTGCTGATGAAGACCAGAAGTCTGATGTGCTTTACTGCTCCCCTGCATAACCAGCAGTTTAGAACTGCAAGCTCACAGTCAGAGTCTGGTTTACTAGTAGTAACTTCTGCCTCTTGGGCTGGAATGGTTGTCCTGCCTTGAAGCAGGATGGGCAGATATTTCTTTCAAAAATTGGGGTTTATCAATTGTACTGTACGTACCAAGACACCCTAAAGGACTGCACGTTCCAGCACAGGCATCATTTGGAAACCCTCAATGGGCTCATTTTGGATTTATTTTCTCTTGGTCATTGTGTGCACCACAATGTCTAGGGAAGTTTAGAGACTTGCATTACGCCAAAGGTACAGAAAACTATCTGAAAACTATTAAAACTTCTCATATAATAAGTAATTTTTTTTTCTACAACATCATGGTTTTTGGAACTAGATGTGATGACAGAACAAAGCAAATTCTGTAACTTGCATTTGAAAATGTATTTAGGATTTAATCTGCCCTATTAAATGGCTGTATCAAGACCCACATTGTTTAAATTAATCACAACTGGATTGTGATTCAAAACTGAATGAATCATAGCAATCAAATTTTATTATTTTGACATTTTAAAACACAAACTAGTTTATTATAATTAAATGCTAATAATTCTTTTATGAGTATGCATCAAAGTACAAATATTAGTTAATTTTTAATGATTTTCTTCTCAGTTAGGATTGTATCAAGGTTGATACTCTGGTTTGATGCCTGCTTTCATTTCTCAGTTATGGTCTTCAGAATTCAGAGAGAAATCAGTACAGATAGAACAACTGAAGATGAAGTGTCTTGCCTGTGGTTTTACTGCAGGTCCATGCTGACTCTCAGGTCACCATCCAGCTCTCAGCTTCCCCTTGCTGCTTTTGAGCATGGTTTAAGAGGACTCTGAGAATTGGACTCAGAGGTTCAGTTCTGCAGATCTGGCTGGGCAGCTCTGAGCAATGAGGGGAGTTTTGTTACTCAGGAAGCCAATGGCAGCAGTCAGAGGACAGCCTGAGCACCCTGAACTGCTGAGCTCACACTGGGTGAGTAACACATGAGCAGAGTACCAACACAGACCTATGTGTTAAGCTTTTTCATTTTCTTTATAAAAATAGAGCATATTTTACAGGAACTTTTACACATCCCTCAGTGGGACAGTGAGGGACTCTGAGGGCTGGATGAGCTCAGCAGCCACAGTGAAGACACCCACTAATGTGGGCAGAAGAACAGACCTGACACTGTATGATTGTCATCCTCTGCATCAGCTTAAGGTCTGCAGCACCTTGAATGCAGTGTGGGGGAGCAGCAATTCGAGGCTTTGCTGAGCCAAGAGTTGTGTGGCTTCTAACAGAAGACCAAACTGTGCTCTGCCAGTGTCATGGTGTCTCAGACACACTCAGTTCCAAAAATCAACATTAAAGATATTTTACTTCAGAATGTTATAAATGTGGGAAGATGTACCAAAAATGGTCCACAGTTACAGAGAGAAGAGGTGGAAGAACCAAGATTTAGGTCAGTAAAATAAATACTGTTGCCATGACAGATTAATCTCATCCAAGTAACTGCTCTTTTATTTCTTTTCCTGGCTTTTTGTAACTGTGAGGAAAAATGCTGACAGGTGGGTCTCACAGAGTTTGCAAATCACCTCCCTTCTGAACTATCTCAACAAAGGAAAAAGAGGACATTCCCTCACCTAATATTGAGTAGCAGGGTGTTTTTGGGCAATAATCATAGTTTCTTCAATGGAAATGAATATGGGTTCAGGCACCTCCCTGAAGGAAGGGTACTGATCTCTGTGAAGCTCACAGTGAGCCAGGAAAAAGGAGCAGTCACAAGATGGAGAACATGAATATCAGAAGAGCAGAGCTCAGTCACTAGAGATCTGCCAATAAATCTGCAGCCCTTAAAGAGGCCTGAGCATCCTCAGCTTCTGATTCACCCTTTGCAGGATTAGTCTTATAATATTTTTAATGAGTATCCATTCTATTGCAATGTATAGGAGTGCAGTGACCCTTAAATGTCAGCAGCTAACATTACATTAATTCACTCTCTTAATGAAACTAAAGAGGACTCAGAGAGTTTTGTGACCAAGGACTGTTCACTAGAATTGCACCTTTCATTAACTGACTTTGGAAGGATGAAATGAAATTAACTTTTTGAAATATTTTGATATTGGATACACTGATTTTCTGAGCAGCAAATCCCTCTCATTCAGACCTCGAATAAGGGCTTCTGATGATTAGGATATAAAATGAACTGTGAAATTTTATATGCATAATATCCCCTTCCTAATGCAAATCAAATTTGCTGCCCTGCCAAGTAGTTTGATCCTACACAGCACAGAAGCATGGTAGTTTGCAGCAAAAGCTCACATTTAAAAGACAAAATATTAGTGGTTGTAGAGAATGGCTTTTCAAGGCTGGACACCCATGTATAAAAGTGAATACACACAAAATTAAAACTTATAATTGTCTCCTTATTTTCAAAAGGCAAAAGAAAAATTCTTCAGTGACTAATACATGCTATAAAATGAGATTGACACACACATTTCCTTAGTGGACTGACTTTCGGATGCAAGCCCTGGCTAAACTGGGTTTGAGGGTCCAAATCTTGGACCCCATCATGAAAATCTACCAGTACAGTGTGTCAGGTCTTCTGTAAACTGAATGGGTCTCTGGGGTTTAAAATATTTCTTTTTTTCCTAGAGATATTCAAGTGCTGCCTGTGGGACTTGAACACTTAAGGTCTCTGGGCAATAACTTACACAAGAATGTTTAGGACGTGTATTAATTCCCCTGCAGCTCTGCTTTACTCTTGTTACCTGCAGAGGAAAAAATCCCACAGTATGATAGGAGACCCCCATTGACTATATTTGTTGCTAATAAAATACAAACCACTTTACCACTTTCTAGGACATGGACATAAACTGTTACAAAGCACACAATATGTTAAATACATCACCATGACAATCAGAGAAAATTTGAGAGGACTTTTGTGTCTAATTCTAAAGAAGAGACTGTTCACATAAATGGACTGGAGAAAGTGTACAAGAACAGTTTATTCATGTGAAAATATAGCCCACAGATCTCTTCCAAGGACTGAAAGACCTATTTTGATCTGGTGTGTTAAGTTCTGGTAACATATGCAAAGGTTACCCCAGGAAAACTCTAAGTTACATATCTAATTTTTCATAATTAAAAACTGCCTGAAATTTGATGCTAAGAGCAGCATAATTTAGACATAAAAACATTCTTTTAGTGGCAAGGACTGCTAAGAAAATGGGCAAAGAAAAGAACAAACACTAGCAAGAAATACAATTTTAAAACTTGTACAAAATCAAATTTACATTAATAGGAATTAATTATTGTTAAATTCTTTAAAATGTGTGTGGGGAAATGGTTATGTGGCACTCATTTTTCGCAATGACCTCACTTGCTTGATACATTACAGATAGGGTTTCAGCAGGGCACAGGGATTTCCATTTCCACTGTACTTCTTCATGAGCAAATGTTTTCTTTCTTCAGATTTCAGCCAAACACTCTCAGAATAAGTTCTTGCCATCATAAGAAGCTGCCCCTTGTCCTTGTTTCCCAAATGTTCTATTGCACTGATGGGAGCAAAAAAAAATACAAAATGCCCTCTTGCCACTGGTATTTCTGTGTAAGCCTTCAAGGTAGATGTCATTAATGCCTCCTAAGCGGGGGTTTGATTGCTGCTTTACAAGCAGAAAGGAAGTTTTTGGAGTTAGTCCTTGCCCCATCTCTCTGATTAGCTGTAAATCATATTTTCTTGTGCTGATCTTCCTTTTCTTGTTGGTTTGGTTGGAGGAACTTTTTGTGAAGGGGAAGTACGTGAGAAAATGTACACGTGGACTGCAAGCCTCACCCTACCCAAGTCTCCATAGCCCCATTGCTGGGAGCTGTGCTGATGCTGGGGCTCGAAGGACATAACCTCAATGACTCAAATAAACCAAGCCAGAGGAGCAGGACATGGCAAGGGATTCCACACACCTTCACCACGCTCAGTACACTCACCTCACCTCTCCCTCACACGTCAGGAGAAATAGCTGTGCAATGTATTCACTGAAGTAATGAATATGGGTTGGTTGTATTTTGGTGAACAAGTTTTTATGTTTTTCCTAAGTCAGTGAGGTAGAACAAAAAGCCACAGTCTGCAACTATAACATCTATCCCATTTTACTTTAGCTGAGCAGAAGAGATAAGATAATAGTTGTCTGTAAATATATTTCTTCTCCTTTGTGTTCTGTGTGTTGTTTACAGGCCTCCCATATTTACTTAAGTGAAATTATCAGGCAAACTATTCTTAGTCTGTACATTGTCAGTAAACAATATTCAAAACTTGGAATTGTCTGGATAAGCACTATTCTTAGAACCATCTTTCCAGTCAAAATGCTGAAAACTAAGAATTCAGGAATTAATCTCTGCTAATATCTTTTTAAATTGCTTAATGTAAGTAGTGTCTGTGAGCCTCCTGTTCTGTCAACAAATAGTTTGAAGAGAATCATAACAGATGCATTTTAAAATGTGAACAAACATTCACAGATTTTTTTTTTTTCCCTGGAGCTATTGTCCCATCCTGCTTTCTTAGATGGTGGCTACTTCTTCTTCCTCACAGAGAAAAAGCACCAGGAACCTGCTGATTCTCTTTTCACAGTTCTTGGATATGTAATTTCACACATAGAGAAGAAAAATTGTGTGAAATGTTGTAACTGACATTGTCAGTCAGCAGGAAACCCGAAGAGAAATATCGAGATGGAGCTGTGAAAAGTGACAGTAGCCTAGCAGTACATTTTTATGTGATAGATAGAGCTGTAGGGCACAGGTCATTGCAGCTGGCAAGGGGCAATCTTTGTGTTACTGATATCCCCAGGGCTGCAAAGGCCCAGTGCCACGCTCAGAACTGATGGGCAATTTGCTAATGTAGCAATCCAAAGGCAAGAGAGGGCAGCGTAACCGTGAGGGCCAAAAAGCAGCATCCAGTATATGTCTTATACAGAGACATTGTCCCTCTCATTGTTTGTTCTAGCAGTTTAGAGTGGATATTTCTAAAAATCGACTTTTTCCTACACAGACGTAAAAAGCCATAATGAGATTTTAAGTTGGACTGTTTTACTGCTGGAGACTAATACTGTGTATGTTAAACTGCTCATTTGATCAGTAGCACTGCACAAATTTTAGATCTGTGGGCTTTCTCAGGTATTTTACAAGTACTAGAAATAAATTGTTAAAAACTGGAAGAAGTAAAGAGTACCATCTCCAAAAACACCTTCAGATTTCAAGAGCAATCCTCAGAGACCTTTCTTTGTTTCCCTTGCTATTCAATATCTTTACAGGCCTCAAAACAGGAGATACATTTCCTAAATCTTCCCTGATGAACATGTGACTCACAAAGTTGGCTTAAAAATAAATAAAATAAGGTAAGGTAAAATAAAATAAATCATACACTTCATTTAAAAATAATGTTCTGCTGAAAGTTGAAATTATTTTACAGCATCATGCTTTTGAATTCTTTTTAAATCTCCTTTTTGTGTTTGAGAATATTATGGACATATTCTATTTTGTCACCTTTAGGAAAATTTCTTTCATTTTTTCCTTTCTACATCACTTTTCCTTATAGCATGAAATAGAAAATCATTTCATTTTAAATACATTTTGTCAAACAGAAAACTTTTGGTTAATGTGCCATTTTCTTAGCATTTTCCTTTACTGAGAATGTAGACATTTTCTGATTTGACATGAAGATAAATTTGGAAACTTCAGAAACATTTAGATAATGAAATCAGTTGTCCTCCAGCCTAGAGGTTCTAGTGTCCAGGCTAGTCTGAACTGTTTCCACAGATGGTGATGCCAAGAGGTTCTCCAACCCCTTGCTCTGAAGGTATTGTTTCTATATTGCATTTCAGCCTGCAACCCCGGCATTGCCCATTCCAATTTCTTCTGTGCTTAACGAATGTATTAGTGTAGAATTAAGATAATAAGAATAATTGCTCCTTTTTTTTAAGGCACTTCATGTGTTTATGAACAGTCATACACATAAGGGTTATTTTCCAAATCATTTGTCATTTTTGTTGTTCTCTTCTGAGTCCTCCAATTAGTATGTATTTCTTTCTTAATGTGGTGTTCACAACAGCATGCAGCGTTCCAACAGAGGCTTATCAAGTGAAGTAGAGCAGAATAATTACCTCATTTCTTTTATGCGTGACATTCTTATTAATGTGACTCAATGCTGAGCATTTGCCTTGTTTTGCCACAGCGTTGCATTGTTGATTCATATTCAAATAATTAGCCACTGCAAATCCTCAGGCTGCTCTGTAGGTCTGTGTGCTAACACAGGCTATCCCTCAGCTGCTAGTGGGAGCAGGCAGGAGCTGCTCTGTACAAAGAAATAGGGTATGCAGTGCCCCCTCCTAAAACCAGACTGCCAGCTTCTGTACTCACATGTGATTACTGGTTCCTCAGATTTACAGGATTTTAAATATATCCCAGCTGTGCGTGATTTCAGACTGATAACCTCAACACTTGTCACATTTCCCAAAAGTGAAGATTTGCCCTTCCCCTCTGCATACATAGTCTTCAGAAGATGTAGAAGGAAGCATTAGAATAATGGAAATCATCCTTGTCCCAGGGAAAATATTACTGGAGCCATTGTAACAAGATAGATTCCTGTCATGAAGATCTAAGGGATCATTTTCATTACCATTAGAGTCCTGTTTAGACTTTATTCTTTCATGTCTGCATTCTGGCACTGTCTCCCTGAACTGGAAACCAGTATGTTCTGTTCCTGTGAGGGTCACAGGACATAATTTTCTTCAAACACCAACATGAAGTCTGCTAAAATCTCCAGGGAGAGTTTGTGGGTCTCACTGTGTTGTGAAACATTTGCCAGGACAGCGAGCATTCTCCTGCCTGAGAGGGTGCAAAGCCTTTGTTTCCCAAAAACGAGCCCCACATAAAAAGCATAGTCCCACCGATACATTGGTCAATGCACTGTTTTATTCCAAAATGAGCCTGGGTCTTAAGATGAGAGAATGAAATATTTCTGGCAGCGTGGCTTCTGGCAGGTGCATCCAATTCACCTGGCTGCCCTGGCAGGATCCTCAGCAAGGTGACACTGCTGCTCATCCATGTAAACAAGGTCTTAATTTTTGCCCTAGAGGCTCAGGTTTAACTGCTTGGAAAGGAGACACATACAGGGAAATTAGGACTGTGCTTGCTTCACCCTCCCAGGAAGCAGGCTGGAATGGTGGTGGCAGAGGGACACTAGGGTTTGTCATGAAAACTTACCTCCAGAAAAGGACAAGAGCCAAAATAATTGATCACAATGTTGTCCAGTTTCTCACCTCCCTCCTGGGTGGTTTTACCCTTAAAAGAGACAGGGCCTGTAATCGTTATGGTACTGAATCCTCACATGAGAAGGGCTGTTCTGCAGACACAAATTGCAGGAATTTGGGCCATATGGTTGGAAATAGTGAGTTGAACTTAGGTCTCCTGCATCCCAGGTGAGTGCTCTGATAAGAAGGCTGCCACCGTTCCTCTCCCACTGGTCTGATAAATTATTTTGATAAGAGTGATGCAAAATAAAAAGAACCCAAAGGCCTAGTATGCAGAAACCCATGAGAGGAGGCTTCTCCCAAACAGGCATCACAGAAACATGGTCTCACACAGTTCCAAAGAGACCTGTATAGCTATCAAACATTTTTCTCAGTTTGAACTCCTTTTCTCTCTTTTCCTTGCAAAAACAAACAAAAACTGGCTTTTTCCCCCAAGGAAAATTACAGGTTTTTCCAATAATCATTCTAAGATTCCCGGTGAGACATGTACTTAGAGAGTTATTATTACTAATCAAAGATACTCTAACCAAGTTAAAACTCTTCCCTCGTGTAAGAATTGTCTTAAAAATGGAATCTGGGTGCAGCATAGTAGATTTTGTTGGCTGGGGAGTCCTAAAAAATTTCTGTTTCTCTCTGCCTTTTCTTCTAAAAATGATAATTGAAGTTCTTACAGTATTGTCTGGTCCCATGAAACAAAACTTGGTAAAAATGCAAACTATTGCACCATAATATATTTATGTGGCAGTCACATAAACATGGATTTTCAAAAACAGCTGAAAAAATACAGGCAATATCTATCAAGTCACATTTGAAAATACTAAGTACTTCAGATTCCTTTCAAAATCATGGACATGAAGTATTTTATATCTGCAAAAGTAACTGATTTATTAAGAAATAAAATATCAGTTAGACCCTCTGCTAAGTCTGGATCCTTAAGGTCTCGGAATGCAGGGCGCAATATTAAGAAAAATACCTCAGATTCATATCAAAAGAATTTGAGTTGTTATGAATGTGGGTCAGTAGCCACAATGTTTTTAATGATGGGAAAGAAAAATGGCAGACACTGGTTAAATACATTAGAAACTGGGTTTAGATTCCTCTGAGATCATGAATCCCAATGGGAGCACTGTTGATCTAAAGATCACAAAGAGATAGGAGCAGGTCACATGCTGATGCAAATGAGAATAGTTTTCTTGACATCAGTGGACCTGCTGTGATTGATTCCAGATGAAGCGATGAGATGATTTGGGTGTGCTGTGCCCTCCTGAAAAGCTGTTGAGAGATGCAGTGAGATCAGGTCCAGGGTAGCCTTGCCAGAGGCAAATATACAGCCAACAGTGTTCCCTTTAAACAGGCATGGAAAGGAAAAAAGCAGCAGCATCTCTCACTGTGTTGGTGGAGAGACAGGATCCAGTGAAAGGACAAAAAACTGTGGTGTGCTCAGTGCTCGGGAGTTTGGAAGGGAGGCAACAAAAGCAATGTTAATATTGCAACATTGACAGAGACAGAAAGAGCCACCTCAAATTATCTCAAAGCTTGTAGAGCTCCACTGCTCTCACTATCTTTAGAAAACCTTTGCTTTTGCACATCTGTAGATGGTCTTTGAGGTTTGGGTCAACAAGGGCTCAAATGTGTGTTCCTGGGAATAGAAGGGAGCGAAAATGAGGCCTGCTCTAAATGCACTCAAGCTAAAGCAATAGCACAAACAAGTCAATTCCAATAACTAACTGGTGCCAGCACTGCCTGCAGTTAAACAATAGCTTGGAATCCAGCATGGGCCGCTACCCTGGCCCTCTGAATAAAAATCCAGGCAGATGGTTTGATCTGGGCTTCAGGGTGTTGTGGCTGGTGAGGCAGCTATGGTAATTTACTGATGATTTTTCAAGTGTTTTTTACCTTAGCACTATAGATAGATATAGTGTGACTGAAGATACTCATCAGTGCTTCCAGGACTACCTAAAATATTTAAAAGTTTGGTAATATGCTCCCTCTGGAAATGAAATTAAAAGTAATTTATTTGCTCTGAAAGCCTCAAAGCACTGTAGTGAAGTAAATCACTCCTCATTTGAAATGACAGTACCAAAATACAGGATACAAGAAGTCTTCTTCATGGACTCAATAAAACCTGAACATGGATTTATTTTTTTTTCCCTACATTTTGTTTTTCTTTTTTTCTTAGAGCATTATTTACTGTATTTAAAGGCATTGCCAGGTTTTCACAGTTGAATCAGCTTCTTTATAGGAAACTGCAAACTCTGTAACTATTGCTCCAGCATTGTCCCACATTTGCCCATCAAAAGAAAACTTAGAAAGCTCTCTTCAGAGCAACTCATTTTTCTAATACTGAAACAATTCACTAGTAAACTACCCAATTAAAGCTATATTAACTAGGATATTTTATCTCACTCTTATTTTCAAGAGTCAACAGCCCAAGTACAAGGAGACTAATGACTTAAAATTGAGCCTTCTCTGTACAACTGATGGAGTTTTGTTCCTGGGCTATCTCCTCCTCGTTTCATTCAGCGTGAATGGCAGATTCCTACATCGTGTCAAGTTTCGGATCACCATAGAAACAAACTAGGAGGCAGTTTCATTAATCATTTAGAGCACAAGAAGTCTAGGTCAGTCTGATTGCAGCATATAGAGTATCATCCTAGCGCCACATGGGACTCAGTTGATTTGAATTAAAAAAGATTAAGCTGCCCCTAGGACGCTCAGCATCATCAGTTTAAGTTCTCATGTAACAGTGGTCTCTGGAGCCACATGGATTAGGAGACTGAAGCTATGCATTTATTTTTCAGGGCTCAGTGAAACATTAGATGAGTGCAGGTGTCTGAGGGGGAAAAAAGGACAAAGATCACATATAGTTTTTTAGACTTGTTGCTGTTCTTTTGAAACTGGAAACAATAACTCACTTTTATTTCTCCAGTGACAGTTACCACTCTTTTTTGGCCATGCAATGGTACATCTGTTACCCAATGTTTACATTTTGGATTTATAAAAATTTCGTACTATGAAGCATAGTTTTAGCACAGAGCTGCAAGTTGGGCATAGAAGTTTACATGAATGGTGACTTTTTCTTCTCCTGATGGGGTAAAAAATGCATGAAATAAATACTGGTGACATTTTAGTTTTCTTGAATGAAGATTTATTGCTCCCAGGAAACTGACATACAGGCAGCTACAAATCAACTTGACTATGAAATAGTTGTATATGTACACCACAAAATGAGCCCCCCCTTCCAAAGTACTCACCTTATTTATGGGTCTTCCAGTACTTCAAAGACTTTCAGTAACTTAGTCCAGACTGGTTTATTGCTTTGCAGAACTAAGACATTTCAAGGGGAAAGTTGTAGGTTACAGTATATTAGGACTCTTTCTCTTGGGGGTCTGAAAATCCCATGATGCTATATGAACTGTTGATCTAAAGCTTATTACAGCATGACTTCCTAGAGAATAATTCTTAAATCTTTTAAGTTATACGGTACTGTCTTTAATCCCAAGCGCTAAACCTTAAAGCAGAACGAACTTTCCAAAATCCAGAATGTCATCTGTGAGTTGATGTAATTACACTTTGTTAAAACACAGTTCACTTACTTGCCCAGGCTGCCTGAGACCTATTTCAAATTAAGTTGTTTTAATTTTCAACAAATGTTTCACATAAAACAATCAGGGAACAAAATTCCACATCGCAATATTCCTCCTGGAAAGAAAAGGGGTTCTGTGGACTGAGTTCCTCCAATTAACTCAATAAAAATACCCCACCCTGTGTATTTTGTTCCTTTGCCCTTGCTGTGCCAGTTACCTGGGCAGTGACAGTATCAACAGTGAAGCCCCCTGTCACAGCACATCTGGGGGCACCCAGACTATGTCAGTACTTTTTTGCTGATGTACTGTCATCCTGGGGATTTCCAGGAAAGAAATGTCCTTATGCTCAAGAAGAAATTCTAGAATTTCCCAGCACTGTGCAAACAGACTGGTTATGGGAAGGGGAAGTGAGTATTCTTCCCGCTTTCATAAGTGGAAGTTGACATAAGGTCATGCTGAGGGAGTTGCTTTGGGCCACAACAGAGAGCATGGACCACCATTGGGGAGCTCCTGCTTTCCTGCCCAGGTCCTCCTATTTACAGCTTTCTGTCAATGCCCAGAAGATGGAAAATGCAGGAACTAAAGCATACAGAAAGAGTCCTGATGGAAGGCACAAAACAGCTCATATTAGCTAATGCTTATTGAGTTCCAGCCGTGTGCTGGTTGCTATGAAACAGAATAGAACACATGGCCTCTGCACTGCAGCATTTCTACTTCAAGGGTTGCCACCCAGCCACTTCCAGCCAGGCTGGAGAGCTTTGCCATTCCCTAGCTGCCTGTGAGACAGCTGAATTTGCCAGTGTGAGGAGGGGCAGCTGTGGCACCCCCACCTGCCAGCGGCAGTGATGGCAGCCAAGCTGTCCCCCCAACGTGTCACTGCTCCACTGCTCTGACCCACCAGGTGTCTTCAACCAGCCTGGGCATCTGCCTTCAGCCACATCCAAAGCCTGCCAGCAACAGTCCTGCCTTTGTGCCTCTTGCTCAAAGCCACTGAGCCTGAAGAAGCACAGACAGCCCATCCATGTAAAGCAATGCTGAGCCAACAGTGAGGAACTGGCCACCCTCTCCTCCACCTCTCCAGGAGCTGCTCTGTTTTGGCTACTTATTTGTTTCCTTTGATTCAATATGACTTCTCCCTAATTGCTCTTTTTCCTAACCCCAGAGCAAACATCTCTCTCTTTAGTCATTGTTTCAGCTCCCAGTGCCCCACAGTTAGGGGATGGGACAGGAGGTCCCCTGCCTGCAGCTTTTGTGAAGGGTCCCCAGTCCTGCAGCAAGGCTGCAGCAACCACACATACCCCTCTGTGCCTAGAGGTGGGGGGCTAGCTCAGGCACACCAGGAGATGGCTGTCTCTAAATGGAGCTGCAGCTGTGGGTTGTTGTGGATTGTCTTGGATATGCCACTTTACTGGTATCTTATTTTGGCTCTTCGTCTTGTGGACAGTGGTAATTTCAAGGCCAAAACCTACATGCTCAGCTCTATAAACACTTCATTTAAATTACCATGAAGCTGAAAAGGAGACCATTTCATTTTTCTACCAAACACCTATCCTTCTGCAGGGCCTGGGCAGAGCTGGGAAGCTGCTCCTGGGCTCCTGCCAGCTGGAGGGAGACCTGTCAGGTTTGTAATGACACAGAAGCCCATGTAGAGTCCCTGACTTCTGCTGCTGCCCAAAGCCATCAGAAAAAAAGATAGCTTCTGTATAGCCCTTTCTAGCCAAGCAATTGTGGCAGCATTTTTTTTAACAATCACATAGCAAAATCACTTTCCCTGGAATGTATTTCCTATAGATATCTCCAAAACACTTTTTGGCACAAAACATGAAGAAAAGATTCCCATTCACTCTGCTATGTAAAGCTAATATAAAACATTTCTAACTCATTACATTGTCTGACTTTTGCTTTATTCTTCTGTTTTAACTACAGTGACAAAAAAAAGTTATGTTCTTTTTTTATTTCACGTGGAGTGGAACAGAGCTACCACAAGATTATCTGAATTCCTGCACACAGATCATCATCTGAACCATTTGCTTGTTCCCAGCCTTTCACTGTCAGGAATAACCAATGCCTGACATAAGCAGTAATTTGAAGATGCTGAGGTGTCAAAAAGGATCTGAATCATTCTGACAAACCTTTTTTCATTCAGCTATTGACCCACAGCTCTGTTTGAATTTGGGAAGCCTGAGGTCAGAATGAAAAACATCGTTTTTCTTGTAAGCCAAACATATTTGACTGAGAAAAAGTAAGCTAATAAAGATGGAGAGACAATTTTTAATGTCACTTTTTAGAGTACAGTAATTTGTCTAATCTTATTGCCTTGGAATGTGATTACACATAATACATTCACATTACACAGGAGGGAATACATTTGGGAGAGAAATGATATGTTTCTCTTCCATGCCCAACATATGGAAACATGTATAAAATAGGAAAGTCTAAGCTTTGCCAGTGTTCACAATCTTTTGTCTGTGGCGGAATAATGGACTTTTGCAAAAATTTCTGGTGAAAAATGTACTCATTTGAACCTAGGTGAATACAGTTTACCCAATTTAATAATTTTGGATTATGAAAAACACTGGTATACAGCAAATCTCTCTGTCCATGCAATAATCAGTGCAAAATGCTTGGCCACTTTTCCATAACCCTCTGGTTGTTGCTGGTAGCAAGCAGAGATTTACTGTAGGAATTAAATAAGCTTCATTCCTCCCACCACCAGCAGCTGTTTGTCCCTGCAGTCTTCCTGGGCAGGGCAGAGCATCATCAATCCATGGTATGCATGACTCACAGGAAAGTAATAAAAACCTGGGGCTAGAAAAGGCCTCAGGAAGGCAACTAGCTCATAGTGCAGGAGCTAGAGCAGCTCATGTAAGGTAGAAACAGAAGTAGTAGAAAGGCACACGCAGAGGAAGCAGCTGGGTGAGTCTTCTGGGATGCTGTAAGTGCTGGGACTTCTGCCTGCCCATCAATCTCCATGCACAGCGCTGTGTAATGCCTGTGGCCACAGCTCTTTCCAAACAGATTTTGTGGGCAATGCATAAAAGCCCAGTGGAAGAAATGCCCACCTCTAGACTTAGCAGTCAACCACATGCAGATCGAGCTGTTCAAGAAACCTGGGGGCTCCACAGCTTCACCAGTGACTGATTTTGTCCCTACTATTTCACAATAGATAAGGTCCAGAACCAAAATACAGAAGTCCTTTTTCACTCTGAATAATTCACAAATCTGAATTAATCCGTTCTGGGATAAAGTCCATACCTTGGTTCCAAATTGTAGCTATCATATGTGCATTTCTGTTTCATTAAGGCAAAAGTGTATTTGGGTAGCTGTCATGTAGTGCCTGGAATGTGATGAAAACAAGAGGTCCTGGCTGCCTGCTGCTGAGGAACTCCCAAGGCACTTCTCACAGGAGCAGCGGTGTTAACCCTGATATCCTGGTCAAATTCCAACATGGCTAATTATATCCCACTTACCTAAAGCTCTGCCATACTTTCTCTGCCTGCTGCAAGGGCTTGCTGCATGCAGCAGGCTCTCTTCTGGTCCTCTTGAGGGTTATTGCCTTTCACATCAGAGGCAGTGGTATTTACAGAGTAGCTGCAGTAAGTTATCAGTTTGTAAAATTTCCTGACCAGCACAGGACTGTTAAATTAAAACTGCAGTTATTACTATGTAGGGTCTGAGGCAAAAGAGGCCAAAATCTTCCACAAAAGTAAATAAACCACAGGGCTGCAAATGAAATTAGGAGCAGTAACTCATGCACAATGGCAATGACCACAGTAGCGGTGTCCATCACGCTCCATCATCTGACCACTTGCCTAAAGGAGATTAGAGAAAGATAAACATGGGTGGGGACAGAGCGCTGAACAAAAATGCAGGAGAAGAGCAGCACAGGTGAATATCCCTTGGAGATAATACCAAGGAGACCAAGGGAGAGAGGGAGAAGACTGCATTCTGAGTTCAAGACAGAATAACTTAATATGGACTACCATCTGCTGATCTTGCCTGTGAAAATACAGTCATTCAAGACTTCATAGTAAGTGAATTTCATGAGGATCTCAGGCCTATTTCTTTCACATACTTATTAAATGATGTTAAGAGATATTTGTGGCTGTGTAGAGCTACAGTGAGAATGAACGGTGGGAAAAATCCCACGCACTTAAAATTTTGACTATTAAATTCTGAACTGTTGCAGCTTAGGACTTCACATTTCAGACTTTTTAACTGCTCTTATTCAGCAGCAGAATTTCACTGAATAACTCAAGGTCCCATAAAAAGCAACAACAACAGCACCAATAACAACAACATAGTCCTTTTTCGTGCAAGAAATCTTGGATTTTTCATCCTAGAACTGTATGAGAACTGGGAAAAGAGGACTTCATAGAAGATGATTGCAGTATTTCTTTTCTATCTTAAATGTATTTATACATCACATAAATGAATCCCGCGGTTTCTCTGAGAGAAGAAAAACATCCCCCAGGGTAACAAGTGCAGATGTCATCTTAAGTTTGCTTAGATACATGGAGCACACAGATTTAGGGTCAAACCTATGATTTTATTTTATCCCAGCAGAGCCAGTTTGCAGTCTGTCAGACCTGTTGGTAAAGCAGAGTTTAGCCAGGCCTACAGAGAAATTATCTTTCAAACACCGTGGTTTTTGTAATGCAAGATCACTTAGCTGAGCGTGAGCCTGCAGCGTTGGCTCTCCCAGGCTGCCTAGCTTCTCTTGTGCTTGAAAGCTTCTCCTTTCCCCAGAAGTGTGGAGTTAGCTGGACAAGCTACCAGCTGACCTCCTTTTCCACATTCACAGCCAAATAGGTAATCTGCTGCCTCTTGCTACAGGCTGACACCTTCAGCATGGCTAATTTTGGTTCATGACATGGTATGGTGCTAAATCCACTGCCTTGTTTTTAGGGTTGAGAAGATGCTGTAAGCCCAAGAAACATATGTAATAGATCTTTGTAGAAAAAACATTCCAGACAGGAATTTCTTTCCACACCAAAGTCTTAGCCCTGCAGTGTGTCCTGCATGGCCTGAACTACCCAGTGATGCCTGGAGCACCAACAAGCCACTGAGCCTAAGAAGGAATGCAGGCCAAAACAGTTCATGGGTTCATACATGACTGCTCTTCCATCTATTTTTTATTCTGATCTGCCATAATTGTGTTATTATCCTTACATGTTTCTAATCTTTTTTGGGTCCTGCTATGCTCTTGATCATTCCTTACCTCACCTGGAAAATTGGTAATTGTCACAGTTTGACTTACTAGCAAGACATTTATCTAGGCTTTTCCAATTATCACCAGATATTTCCCTTGTGTAATGGAAAACATGAATGTGTCTGATATTAGAGCTGGCTCACATGAAAACAGCAATAAATGTTGTTAGTGGCAAAGTCAAGATGCCTAGAAATCAGACTGTAGGATATATTGCTGAAAGTTTAAAATAAGTGATTATGAAGAAACCTCCCACATCGCAAAATCTGGATCAGAGGTGTGCATGTGCAATTTTAAGCAAGAATTTCCACTATGTATTACAATCCTTCCATTGTGAAGCAAAGTATTTCCAGGCCTTTATATAAGCTGGAAATCAGAATGGAACTACACAGGTGTAAAAGCGGACATCTAAGTAGCATTAGAAGAGTGACATGTGGAAGATAGGTTAGTTTTCAGTTTTGTCATGTTACTTTTACACAGTTTGTGAGTTACTTCAATAATTGGAAATTTATTGTCTCAACAGACTGCTTAAAAATTTATGCATGTGACATAATGTTGCAACGAACTTTAAGAGATCAGTTTTGAAGATGGAAAGATGGAAAATTTGGACTTGGGTTTTAAAACAATTTCCTTGGAATAAGCAGTATTGGTCTCTGGAGCCTTGTCCCAAGTGGAATTGGTGAGATATATCCTGGACAGGATGGTCAGAGTAAAATTGGTCAAAACACTTGAAAATATATCCTGTTTATGTTTTCTTTGCAGAGAATGAGGTACAGACTGCCTCCCATCATGATGGTCACATTTACTGTGCCTAGCTGGCAAACTGTTGTTTCTTGAAGCAGTACCAGTTGGTCTCTCAGGTTAGCTCAACAAGACATGGTGAATTTTATACTGGTGTTCATTCTTTGCTTCCTTGCGTTTAAGGTGTCATCTTCATGCAATACAATGTGTCTTCTTTTCCATTGAGTCAATGTTTGATGTGCAAAATAGTTTAATGCAGTACATAACATCTATTACGTCACACTGATTACCCTGCCAGCACTTTAACAAGATTCCCTGTTCTGTATGCAGCTCCAAGACAGGACTTTCATCAAGTTGTGTTGTTTTAAGATGGAGAATATTGCTCAGCCCTTCACAAACAGCTGTCAGCAAAGTTAGCAAATTCCCCAAAACCTTGAATTGGATGTAGGATCTTGGACTGGCTTGGTATTATTTACAGTGTTTTGCTGTTTGAGATTTACAGGGAGGCTGGCTGCAGAGTTTTCTGATCTGGATTTCTCCAAAGTAGTTCAGCTCTGTGTTGGAGCACGCTGTAGTCAGCAGTTGGTCCTATCAACATCTGTAACACATTTGGCATTACTTGAAAATATTACTCACAACTGTTAAACTAATAAAAGCCCGTCTTTCATATTTTAACTATAAGGTGATCATATAGGCTGGGCACTCTTCATTGATTTAGATATTATATCTCTGCTAGTAATATTTTTGCTGTGCTTGCTCCAAAGCCTGGATTTTTGACCTGGGAGAAATCCTCAGCTGAGAAAATTAGTCTGACTCAAGAGTTGTGCCAGAACCTGGAGGACTTGTAGGTAATTTACTTCCAGGTGCTCTGTACCAACTCATACCAATTTTTAAGCCCCTCCAATAAATGTTGCGGTAGATGTCCAGTGTGTCATAATTAGTAGAGCTTTCATATGCAAAAGGAGGCTTCTCAACTGACAGCTGAGTCTACAAGAATAAAGATGAGGACTTTATATAAATATTTTAAACACACTAACTGAAAATATTATCAAATTATCAGGAAATAATAACTTCTAAACATAAATTGGTTACCTGTGAAAGACAGTCCTAATTGGAAGAAATGGACTAAAGTTTGACATTCTTTCCCCTGCATTTACTTCCTCTTCCTTATGAGAAGAGGTTGAGGAAGCTGGGCCTGCTTAACCTGGAGAAGAGATGACTGAGAGGGGACATTGTCAGTGTCTGTAAGTATCTGAAGGGAGGGCATCAAGAGAAGTCAGGCTGTTCTTGGTAGTGCCAAGCAATAGAACATGAGGCAGTGGGCAGGAACCGATGCATAAGAAGTTAACATGAGGAAGAACTTCTTTACTGTGCAGTTGACTGAGCACTGGAACAGATTGTCCAGAGAGGGTGTAGAGTCTCTGTCACTGGAGATATTCAAAACCCTTCTGGACACACTCCTGAGTAACATGCTCTGTGGGACCCTGCTTGTGCAGGGAGGTTTGACAAGATGACTTCCAGTAGTCCTTTCCATTCTTAACTTTCCTGTGATTCTGTGATATATGCATGAAATTTTGTCAAAATGCAATACTGGCTGAGGAAATGCTGAATGCCATGTGGTAAAGTGTGCTTCTCATGTGCCATAAGCCCATGCTCTTGGAATTAAGATCTACTTCAAAAGGTAATTTGATGGGATCTTTCAAGATGCTTGTCAAATGTGTGCCAAATATGCACTGCTTTCTGGGCCAGAAAATCTTCAGAAATGTGTGTGCCCTGGCTTTCACTATGGACTAGATTAAGACAAAATACTTCAGAAAATTTTGGTGACTGTCTCTGTGTGTGACATTTTTACTGAATAAATTATGCCAAAGTTTTTCTGTGGCTTCAAATAGATATATATATTATGTTTCAGCAACTCTTTAGTCTGAAAAAACTAAGCCACGTGTCTGAGGCCTGGGGTTGGGTATTTCCTGAGCCAAACACTATATAAGCTATCTAGTAAGAAGGACACCTCAGTTGCTTCAGGCTTAAAACTCCACCTTTTCATTTATATATGATACCTCATTCTTGCCTGGAATTGCTGTGCTTGGCTACCCCTTTGCAGTGCTTGTCTCTTTGACAGTTCTCACTGGGTAAAGCCAGAACAACAACACAAGTGTGTGTGAAGTCTAAGAATCAGTTTGCATTGTCCTATTTCTACTCCAGCAGAAGTCAGTAATTGCACCAAGGAACCAGGGTTATCTGATGCTGAGGGTCCTCCAAAATTTGCCTGCTATACCCTCTAGCAATAGTGGATGATTGCTGAGAGCTTCAGTGATGGGGCCTTTTCCCATGTACAGATATGAAGCGTTCACTTATGGGATGATTCTCTAAACCAGGTCCAATGTCATACGTACAAAATTAGTACTCCCATTTTTGTCTAGTTAAAGTCCAACTATCTGCAATTTCCCCTTAGGTGATTTAAGTCTAAATGAAATTTACTCTGTTCTGGAGATTAGTTTTCAATTCTGCTTTGGCAGAGCTTCAGTTTATACACTTATCTGCCAAGTGTCACTGCATTGAGTCCATCCTTCCATATAAAAAAGGAAGCTCCTTCGAAGTTTCATTTGTTGGTCTTCAAAAAATAAAATCTAGAGATGCCTTGGATAATGACCTTAAAGGATACAATTGAGACAGCAGGCTTATTAACAGCATCATCTCCAGCAGTGTCTTTTGCTGTTATTCTATACTGAATAGCCACCAATGGCTCGGGGAAAATTGTAGACACCACTTTTGTGCTGGTGGCTTTTGCCTGTTGTTAGTAGACACTCTTTCAGGATGCTTTGGGTTTATCTGGGCCTCTTTATTCCATCTGACTTTTACTGACTATTCCCATTTGTCTATGAACATGTACAAGCAGCAACACCAGCTGGTTTCCACTCACTGCTCTTCTGCACATCAAGGAGAAAAGGCACAAGTGGAGTAAGAACAGTGAGTGGGTGATGCTTCCCGGCCTTCCTGCTCTCAGGGGAGTGGGATGGGGATGGGGACCAGTTGGCACATGGTAATTATGACAGTGGTTTGAACATCAAAGGATCGAGATCCAAGAAGCAAAGATGTGAGAAGACAGGAAAAGAGAAAGAGGAAAGAATAGGTGTGATGTTACAAGAAGAGGTGTTCGCTAGATCTGAGGGCTTATATTCCATGAGGTAATTATAGAAGTATAAACAATAAATCAGTCTTTATCTGGCAGACCTTTGACCATAAGAAAAAAGAAGATTCATCACTGGGATTATGGGATCTAGCTCTGTAGGGTATAGAGTATAACTGTAACAGTTTTGGGCTCTAAGTTTCTCTTTGAACAGCTTTATAGCAAGGCATGCATCAAAACTATTGCTGAGAACGTGCTGTGGGTTTCTTGCATCTTCCACTGAAGGGGAAAGCTGTTACTGATTACTGGCTACATTGGTTGTATTTCAAGGCTGGGCTCATGTGGCAGTTTTCTTTTTAGCTCTAAAGCCAGCTAACTGTATGATAACCTCTTTCTTTCCCTCCAGGACAGACCTCCAAGAGTCCACTCCTATGGATGGTTTATGCAGAGAGATCGCTGAAGAGGGAGAGGAAGGCTCTCTTTTTCAACTTTTCTCTGTTCCAAACCCTTTTTCCTCCACTTCTGCAGCATCAGGACAAAAGCCAGGCTCCCTTTCCCCTTTGTGCTTACAGTTATCTTTGTACCACCATTGTCTGGTTAACAAAATTATTTGTAAAGCCTTTGTTTTACATTTGATCTTGTAAAAAAGGGTAGTTTTAAACAAAGCCAGATACTTAAAAGATCACCACATGGTTTTAATTGTATTTTCTACTTTGTGTCATAACTTGAATGAACAAGATATGAACAGTATTCCTATTGTCACCACATTTCACTGTGTTATCGCATTTGCTAATATTTCCTAGTTAAAAAAATATTGGCAACTACTATGAAGCTGATGTCATAACCATGTATCTTCTGCTAATTCCATTGTTAGAGCATGTTCCAAAGCCTACTGAAGCTGCTAGAAGATCACTTTCTGACTCCAGTCAGTACTGGATCTGAAGCACAAAAAGGGAAAAGTTATGCTCCAAAGGTTTCCCACCTTTCTGATCCCATTCCTTTTCTCCTTCCAGCTATGCAAAAGCTCTCACTGTGCTGCAGAATACAGTGTGGTTTGGGTGCTATACACACATATGTGAACATGATGAGTTTATGGGTGCATTTTTGCTGGCAAACTGAAATTATGGGAGGAAGAGTGGGGAAGTACTTTGAGATTTGGAGTTAAATATTTTAATTGATTTTGTAAACAGAGGGGTTGAGAAATGAAACAAAAACAAAGATGTTTTCATTTCTCTGCAGCTGAAAAATATACATAATGAAAGTTGGAGGGGGAAAGTGGGGAAAACAGGAAGTCACAGATACTTCAGTCTCCTTTTCTCCCCATTAGGACCATGCTCTTTCACTTACATAATGGGGTAGAGGCTGAGCTAGTGCACAGATTGCTCTTCCACTTCATAGCCATGCAGCTGCACCCTGCCCTCCTAGTTAATCTCATTTATGGCCTCTCCAGAAGGCGGCCTACCCTGGGTGACAATTACAGTTGGTTAATTTTGGCATGATGTGATTAAAAGCAGACTGATATAAATCATTGAACAGTATAGCTTATGAAAATGCAAGTTGAGGTAGCATCCCAACCACAGCACTACCATGAGAGAAGCTGAGAGCCAGATGTTGGGCTAATGAAGAACCAATCTAATAATGGACTTTGTGTATCCTCTGGAGCTTGAAAGGCTTGTCTAATGTCTTCTGTCAGCCAGATATCTCCATGTATGAAACACATTGAACATTTTAGAGGTTTACACATTGGTTTAGTGAGTTGTCTTGGCTTATAGCTAAATACCCTAGGAGGAAGTCTGGGAGCAAGACCTTCTGGAGCCCTGATGGTGAGAGCCCAAACAGGGGATATCTTAGGAAGGATATTCTGAGTAGCTTAGATATCCAGGTGTCTTAGGCACTCTGACTCTTACCTTATGTTAAAGTCTAAAGTGGCCTGTTTGAGCAGGCAGTGTCATTTATGGACATAAACAAGAGGGAAGCATCTGTGCAATCAGGGCAGATGGATGTCCATGTGGAAATCCACTGCAGGTCTGTAATTAGAGTCTTCCTGTGTCTCCTTGCTTTTTTCAGAGAAGATACCATGTCCACTGAAAAGAGTAACTGTAAGAAAAAGTCTTTTTCTTTCCATCACCTGAAATGTCATAGGACTCCTTCAAGTTAGATGCTAGTGCCCTGATTACAAGGTCACTTTAAGTTCTGCATGGCTTGAAGTGTGCAGCTGTCCTGGCCAGTGTGAACTTACAGACATACTCTGCTGACAGAAGATGAGCTCGGTGGCTCCTGAACCAACCTCCTGCCTGCCACCTACATTCATCTTGCTGCCATGTCCCCTCAGATGTCCTGCCTGATACAGGAGTGACAGAAGGTGCAGCTAGGGAGGAATGACACTCTGCTCCACAGAGCCAGTGCAATTTAGCAGCTGCCCATATGATAGTGCTGTAGATTATGATAGCAGACTAGTCATTGGTCTTTGCAGTAACAGAGATGACAGAAGTAAGAAAATGACAGAAAAGCCATTAAATTACCGACGGTGATTTGATTGAATAAGAGAACCTTGTAAAGATTCTGCTTCTATTAAATGGACAGCATAAGAGGTCAAAGAGAACCTATGCTCAGAAAGGATGTCTTTTATTCTTAGGACAACCCCTCCGGTTCTGTCAGTTACTTCACACCTTGTATGTGCAGACCAACTTTTGTAAATTTTTTAACAAACAAGGAGAGGGAAAAATTTCTGTACTTTGCTTGAGACTTGGGCCAGAACAGTCACTAAGGAAGTGTTCTGATCAGAGAGGATTTGATCATAGGTAACATTTTTACCTATTTATGCATTCAGGAATGAAGCTTGAATGTGAAGAAATCCATTAATGGAGGAAGGAAGGGAAGACGGAAAGAGGAAGAAGGGAAGAAGAAAGAAAGAGAAAGATTGGGAGAGCAGGAGCTGATGAGAGCACAATTCCTTGGTTAGTTACTTTGCAGAGGACACAGGCTGAATGTCTCTACCTGAAGATTCAGTCTTTTACTCTATGACATGGCTTTTCCTGTCAGTAGAGTAAAATCTTCCTGAACCCCTTTTCCTCCAAAACAGTATGTTTTGGAGAATCTGTGCTAACTTCATTACATTGTTTTTGCTGCCAGAAAGATTACAAGCTTGTAGGAAAAAGAAAAAGTCAAGAAAACTCAGGGAGTTTCCCCTTAAAAGAAGGTTTCATTTTGCAAAATATGGGGTTTTCTCATTTGTAACAAAGCTTTAAAAAGATGGCAGGAAAATTATTTTTCTCAGCCAATTAAAAACCCAGAATTTTTGGCATAGCTTTCTCTCTGTCAGACCATGCTCTGCTTCAGTGATGAATCTGTTGAAGTCAGGAATTGTGTTAGGACCTGCTTATGTACAGCAGGTGACTCAAAGCAGAACCTCACTGGTTCCTCAGCCCAACCTTGACTTGCACTGAACTTCACACCATACACCATCTAAAGCCCAACACAAACACTTCCAGGGTCAAGTTTTTATGAAGTCTGGACTATTTTTCTCTTTGACAAATAGTATATAGTGTCAATATTTGCCACATCCTGTCCATGTGATGCAAAGGTTTAGAACTGACAATGTACTTCACAGAATCATAAAATCACATGAATGGAAGGGACCATCAAGTCCACAGGGATCATCAAGTCTAACTCCTGGCCCTACACAAGACAACCCAAGAATCACATCATGTGCCTGAGAGCATTGTCCTAATGCTTCTTGAGCTCTGTCAGGTTTGGTGCTCTGAGCACTTCCCTGGGGACCCTGTTCCAGTGCCCAAACACCCTCTGGGCAAAGAACCTTTTCCTAATATCCAACCTCCATCTTTAACAAATCCTTGACTAATAGTCCCTTGACTAATTACCCTGCACTGTCCCATCAAGTCCATCAGCTTTCCACTGCAATGGAGGTTTGAGTCCCCAGAGAGCCTTGAGACTGTAGTGTCCCTGAAAGCAATTAGTCCATCTCTTGCTTGTTCATTTGAATACTACGTAGCCTGTTCACTTCTTCCTTAGCTCCTTCACCTGCGGCACAGCTCCTCAGCCAGAGCACACCTCCTGCAAAAGAACTCTTCGTCAGCCCCAGCCTTTTGAACAAACATCAGGCACTCCTGGCTGATGAGGTTTTCTCGCAGAAGACAGCCTTCTGCATTCCAGTATCTCTAGGTTATATCCTTCACCTTCACAGACATAAAAATTGCCATTTCTTTGCTGAAATTGCCACTAAAAGAGCCAAATAGATAGTATCCAGTTCTTAGGATATTGTGACAACCTTGTTCGAGCAGAGCAAGAGATATCACCCTATTTCAGTAGCTGTTTCCTAGGCTAAGACATGGAAAAATAGAGTGAGAAAGACTAAAACTAGATGGTGAACAATCCTCAGATTGAGACTATTTAATCAGTCATTTCATGTATAATGCTGTTGTGTTTGTCCTCATTCTGCAGTCACGGAAGGAATGCAGATTCCCTGAAATTCAGCAGCACGGCTTGCTGCTGGTGTAGCACTTTGGCTGCAATTCAGGACATTGCCAACCGTGCCAGCCACATGTTGTGCATCTGTTCAATACAGGCACTTGCAGGACAGTAAAATAGTTGCTGGATGATGCCACTTGGTTTTGCTTCTTAAAGGCTTGTCCAGTGCAAGTTATTCCAATTACTCCCGCAAAAGTTACTCCAGGTGTCTGAGTGTTGTCACTTTGGAAAAAGTATGCCTCTGCAATCCCCCATATACGATAATGATTTTGAAAAAGCAGCGATCACTGCAACCAAAGCATTCGCATCTGTTAAAAGCACGGCTTGCTCTTTCACTTGTGTCAAAGCTGTTGGCACAGAATTCAAAGCACTGGATTGGCAACTCTATCAGGAAGCAAGTGCCACATAAAGCTGTAATAGCTGCCTTCGTTAGCTTTTGTTATCTGAAAAATTCCAAGTGCTTTGGATAACATAACATGCCACATATCTATAGAAGCTGTTGGGCAGCAGTGTGACAGCCATATGCTTAAACATACAATGTGTGTGCTTACCCTCATCTTTAACTAAATGTTTTCCTAAAGCAGCTGTGGCAACAGGAGTGAGCTCAAACAATTCCCACACAACTAAAATGCAGCTGAAGGCACTGGGTTCTCTGACAAGGGGACTGAGGCCACAAGTACCCCAAGTGCTCTGCAAAGATTCCTGCCCTAGCACTGATGGAGTGTGCTGTGGAGTCATGCACAATTGCTGGTGCAGCTGGAGAAGGATATGGCCAGACTGGCCACAGTGCTGGAGCAGGGATCTTGCCACTGGTGCTGGTGCTAACTCATATGGGTCATGAGGACTATCTCTGCTTTGCCCTTGGGTGTGAGCTGGCTTGTGTTTCTCTGCAACTGGAGCACAGATCTTCCACAACTTCTTCTGAAATCTGCCTTTTTGCCTACTCAGATACCAAACATGGATGAACTGGGAGATTATGGGAGCAGCTGGAAAGGGAATGCAAGCAGAGTCAGGAGGAGGCAAGTGTAGCTAACTGTGAAAATGCAGGAAAGTCAAAATACTTTGGTTTTGAAATGACAAGCAAAATCATTCCATGCCAGAATGTATGAGGCCTGTTTTATATCCCAGCTTACTGGACTCCATGAATAAAGAACGATAATCCAGAAATCGTATGTTGCCAAATACTGCACTCCTCTTTCTCGCAACTCCTATTGAAAGTCAGACTATTAGATGCTTCTCTGACAAAGATAAAATCTGTGGTCCAACTTTTCTGACTGGAAGCACAAAGTCTTTCATTAAAATAGGCCTCTCCTGTCCAATAGCTGAGGCATGGTGAATGTGGAGAACCTGCCCATCCTTTCAGCCATGCTCCAGTATCAAGGAGGGCACATGGTGTCAGTAAGCATCCTGAGGATTTCCTTTGCAAAACTGAGACTGTTCTGTTCTCACCTCTGCTTTGGAATTGTTCACTCTTCCTAGGAAATAATTACTGCTTCATTTTTCACTTTTTACGCACAGTGTTTGGCATATCTTGGAGTTTGGAATTGAGAGAAGGGTTGTTACACGAAACATTGTCATCTTTCTTCCCTAATACAGTCTACAGGCTGAATATGGCCTTGTGATGTTAAGGAAGAGTGCTATACCAGCACACAGTGCAAAAGTCTCTGCTGTTTATGTCATCCATGGGGACTATTCAGCTGCAGAGCACTGCAGGACTCAAGACTGTGCAGTCCCCACTTCACCCTCCCCACCTGAAATATTTCATAGCACATTTGGGATACAAATTTATGCTTTTGAAGTTTGCCCTTTTACAAATGAAATAGATGAGTGGGATTTGTCCAGACAGTTTTTATTGCAGCAGCACTGCTCCGTTATTAATCTCTCTCCAGACATGTCAATTGTTCCCTTTCCAGATAAGTCGATGGCCCTGCACATGGTAGGATAAGAAAGAGAATGTTGCAAACTCCAGCTGCCTCTCACAGCTTCCCATAGTGCCAACAGCTGGAGTGACTGTATCTGAGAATGAGGAAAAGTACTTTACTGCTATTCCAGTATTTCTTGAGAAGGGTCTGGCTTGGCCACTGGGATCCATTTCAGAGTCATAAACACTGGGGACAGGAAGGCAGGTCTCTGCAATTTGGAATAAAGCATTTAAGTTCCTGAAGGGGTCAAGTTTAGCAAAGGGGACATGCCTCTTGCTCAGGCATGGCTACTTTAAACATTCTGATCTTCCATAGACAGCTTAGGGCATCCCATCCCATGCAAGGTGATGGCTCATGTTCACTTTCCTTAGATGCCATTCTTTCCCTGGGTTTTCTATACGATTGTTATAGAAACCATTTCAGTATAGCTTAATTGCTTACATCACAGATAAAATTATTTCTCACACACCACACAAAAATATAAGGCTTGAAAAAGTATATTTTAATATACTGGCTTGGGGAAAAAAACCCTAAAACAGACAGGAAAAAAATGCACTGTAAATCTATCTAAAAGCAATTCACAGTAGTAATGCAATGTAATTGTTTTCCAAGTATTTGGAGGTTAAATTGGGCTTTTGGCAATCTGATAACTTGAGCAAACAACTCTAAACTAGTCTTAGCCTCCCTCCTTCTTTAAATAAAGCTCAACTTGTAATATGGAATGTGAATTGTTTTGGCTGTTAAACCATTCCAAACTGAAAACCCACTCATCATAAACGCGTTGAAAGAAGAATATATTTCAATAGCGCGGCAGACTCTTTGAGTACAGTAGAGCAGCAGTCTTCAATCAACTAGACTTTCTTTCCAGAAACAGAAAATGAAAGCCTAAGTGCCATACACATTTTTAAGTGATTTATCTAAATTGAAAGAACTAACTTTTTTGTGACTGATTATAACTGCATATAGGAATGGCTAGGGATAACAGGTTTCTCTCGCTTCTCAAAATGATATATAACAATGTTCCATGCAGAGACTTTCTATTTACACATCTGTTCAGCACCTGCCCATAATTACTTGGTTCGTTTTTATTATTGGGCTTGTCACCATATTAATGTAGCTGTACATTCAAATTGATTGTAATTGCAAATTTCCTGAAAAAGCTTGGTTTCTGCAAGTATTTAATTAAACTGATATCCTAAATTAAAAATAATTATGTAACTGTACTCCACTACAATAACACATACATGTCTCCCTCTACATACAAAATGGATCTTTCACATAATTCATACAATATGTGGATTAATACTGTATAATTAAAGGTCAGCCTTCAACTAGAAAAGAAGGGATAATTAACTTCAGTATTTAGAAACCTGACATATTTCAATTAAGAAAGCAATTTGTCACAAACTTCATAAATCAAGTTATCAAGGAACATGTTAGCAATGTTTCTAATAAATAGAGATGGTGAAAGTAAGTATATTCCTTCTTGTGGCATAATTTTACTTGAGTAAATGGTTTATATAGAAAGCCTTCCATTTCTGGGTAATGAGGTCATATCTAGTATGTCTCCATAACTACCAATTTTTATTTCCATCTACTGGCTCTTTGGACATAGTTGGTACCCTCTGCTGAGCTCTTCTCTCTGATATACAAAAAAACCCCACGAAGCTGCATTTGAAGCCTCTTTGGGTTTAGGATAAACCAGGAGAGGAGTTAGTACCTGAACAGCTCCACTCCCACCACTGTGTTGTGGGAAGCTGGCACCCATGCAGGCCTCTCCTTCTCCAGTGAGTCTGATCCTGGTGGCAAAGACATCACAGACATCAGCAACCTGGACACAGCTTCTACATCCCTGAGTGACTGCTAAGGCAGAACTCTGGTGGGTTGGCACAACGACACAATATTACATGTCAAGAATTAATTTCCTCTCGTGGGAGAACAGAGGAAAATTTTTAGAGGAAATTTTCACGTTTCTTGTTGAAAATGTAACCAAAAATCCTAGTTTACCTGAGAGACAGTCAAGTATTGTCACTGTAAAGATTTCTGGAGCTGTAGTCCAAAATATGCTCCCCAGAAACCCAAAGCTGTGTTCAATTTTTCCCAGTTCTGTGGAGCTCTGTGAGCCCATGGAGTTTGGTGGAGCCTGGGAGGGAAAAGGAACATAGGTGAACTGACTGAAAAATTGCCAAGTTTTGGTCAGACGCCTGCTGGACTGCTTTCAACAGACTCATCAAATTCACAGCTTCTCTACAGAACACTTATTTTCCATGAGTGAGCCTTTTCTCTTGGAAGGTATCCAAAATGTTTGCTCTAACACTGCTCATGCTTATCTTGAAGCAAACTGTAGGATCTGTATTCCACAACGGCTGAGTTAATCCATTCAGAAACACCAATGCCAATGAATGTATATCCACTGCACAGCAGAGCTATGATCTGGAACTTGAACTCTCATAATTCAAAGAAAATGTGAAACAGGCTTTTGATTTGATCCACTGTGGCTGTAAGAACTGAGAATGAAATACTGCTCCCAGCTCTGATCCAAACTGTTCAAAGTCCAGTGGTTGCTCTTAGAATTTGATATGAACTTTTAGTGAAATTTTGTCAGCAATAAATGTGTTCAGATTTTTTGTGTGTGAGGTTGGGTATATAGCAATAGGTAATTATGCTCCCTATGCAGTACACATTCTGAATCTCAGCTCTGACCTCAGTCACACTTTCTGGGAATGCTACTGACATTACAATCAGAAGAAAAACCATTTTAATTGTTATCTAAATGATCATTGTTCCATCTGAAAGGAAATGGCCACAAAAATTTTTGTTTCCTGCCATTTTTTGCCTCAATTCTTTGAGTGCATCCATAGAAAAGTTTCATTTAAATTGAAGAGCATCCATATATGATGACAAGTTCATGCTGAAGTGTCCAGCCACATATCCAGAGTGTTGCTGTTGGGTTATTACAGTGAGGCATGGGAGAAAGGGAAAAGTGAGAAGAGGGTTGGCTTTCCAGCTTGGAAGACCATCTTCTTCCCCTCCGTCTTTGGCACTCTTCCGTATTTCTCCACATGCAACATCAAGTTGAAAAGAAGGCGTAGAAACATTTCTTTGTCTTGCAGTTTCCTGTCTTCTCTAACTCTGTTACTGACTTCACATAAGATGAACATTGTTTTGGGATCCTAATCCTAGAACAAGATCCTAAGGCTCTGAAAGCACACTGTGTCTCCAGCTTACCTTACCTTACCTTACCTTTCTGAACATACACTTCTCCATTTCCCATGAGGGTTCTTGTTGGGCAAATCTGGCTCTGCTGAGAGAGGAAAAAAGACAAGAAAATTAAAGAAGCAAAAAAGTAAGAAAGTGAGAAAGCAAGACTGAGAGAAAAAGAGAGAGAGAGAAACAGAAAGAAATAGAAAGAAAGAATGGAAGAGGAAGAAAGGAAAGGAAGGCAGAAAGAAAGGAAGGCAGAAAGCAAGGCAGAAAGGAAGAGGAAGGCAGGAAGAAAGGCAGGAAGGAAGAAAGACAGGCAAAAAGGCAGAAAGAAAGGAAGGCAGAAAGAAAGGAAGGCAGAAAGAAAGGAAGGCAGAAAGAAAGGAAGGCAGAAAGAAAGGAAGGCAGAAAGAAAGGAAGGCAGAAAGAAAGGAAGGCAGAAAGAAAGGAAGGCAGAAAGAAAGGAAGGCAGAAAGAAAGGAAGGCAGAAAGAAAGGAAGGCAGAAAGAAAGGAAGGCAGAAAGAAAGGAAGGCAGAAAGAAAGGAAGGCAGAAAGAAAGGAAGGCAGAAAGAAAGGAAGGCAGAAAGAAAGAAAGAAAGAAAAGTGGGGGAAACAGTGTAACCTCCTATTACTTTTCAATAACAGTCTTTTCTGCTAAATGTTCTCAATACATTTTGTTACAAAATGACGAATGTGAACTAGAAACTGATGTTTTCTTTTTTTCTGGGAGGTGCATCTTAAACATGGGTGTCCTGAAATGAAATCAAATGGGAATTGTTGCATGTTCAAGGATGATATTTGTTCTGGCATTCTCTGTGGTCCATATATTACATTAGGCTAATTTTTCCTATTTCTGCATTGCCATATACTTGGCAGGTACAGCAAAATAAACAGTAGCATAGTTAATCAATCCAATCTTGTTGGAAAGAGACTGAAAAGAGACCTTCGTTGTTGTGGAAACCTAGCATTGACAGAAAACTCCACACTTCTCTTTGCCAAGAAGAATTGGTTGGAAATAAAGTGAATTGGGAAATAATAGCTATAAATACACTTATGAATTACTCACTTGCTCTCACAAAGCATTTTTATTAGCATCCAAAATTAAAAAGTGATAGAAGTTCAAGCACAAGCTTAAAATGAAGCATATGATTAAATGCATATTCTCTTTGGGAGGTATTAATAAAAGTCTGCTTTTTCACTTTTATGCCTGTTACACTGCCAGGGGAGCTTATTCTCTAAACCAAAAGGACAGAGGGCTTTCTGTAAGGCAAGAGGTTTACTTCACCTTTATCTACAGTAAAGATCATGGAGATATAAGATGGCTGCCTCCTGCAGATGGAAATAATGGATCTGCTTCTTATCTGCCATTCCAAGTTCATGCAATTGAAGACTATAGATCATTTCTCTTACAGCTTTTTCCTTCCACTCAGTGCTGCCAGAAAAGTGTGATAACTCATTGTGACCTATACTTCAGGCAGCTATCAGATCAACCAAACACAGATCAGGTGATTCCAAATACTGGAAGGTAATGCAATGTCTTACAGAATGTGTATCTCTGTATCTGTGGGAAGTAAATATTTGGCTGGGTAGAAGTGATCTTGAAGCAGACCCTCACTTTTAACCATGTCTCAGTCTCTCTTTCTTATGAGCCCACATCATCTGGATCCTGTTCAAAGACTTTTGTGTAGTAGGGAATTGTGTAAGTTTGCATTTCTATATGGTAAACTTCTAAACTTCTTCTTGAACTTCAGCCTCAGAGATAGAAAAGTTCTCAACATCTGAGACAAGGGCATACAGTACTTCTCTAGCATTCAAAACAACTTCACCCAAAGGAAATGTCATTCCCATATAGCAGTCTGTACCAGGAAAAAGTTTTGTCCCACTGCCATTGTCAGGTGTGCAGTCCCAACAACACTTTTGCACCTCTGAGCCTCTGCCCCAAACTTGGCTGGGGAAGGGATGCTGCCAAGGAGCAGAGCTCTAATTGCTTTCCCTTCTCCGTGATCCAGGTGGTGGGAAAAGAGGAGGTAGCAGACAAGGCTCTGGGTCTTTTCATCTCCTCTCTCTTTTCATCTCCTCTCTTTCTCTTCCTCTCTTGGTCAGGTGTCACAGAAAGGGAGGTGAGGGGGGAAATGCTCTGGAGCTCAGCCTTGGTCTGCAAAGAAGAGGGAAGTGCTCTGAGTGGGATTTTCATTACAGAAAGCATTCTGTTGGGTAGCTGAGGGGATGGGGAGGGGCTACCCCACAAGGGTCAGGTAAGGGACAGGTTCATGGGGTAAAGATACTACTCTGTCACCTTCACTCTTCCCAAGCACCGTGACCAACTGGCAGCAGATCTGAATACAGTGCCACAAGTGCCACCTCAGAGATTCCCAGGCCTGCCCAGAAACCCACTTATGTTTATAAGGCTGTACTCATTGGTTTGGAGGGCACTGCTTCCTCCACCAGCTATTTCCAGGTGCCAGTGACACTGATTTAGTGCCCTTTTGTGTTATTCTCCCAGCACTGAGTATCTGATACCAACAATATTTCTTAAATGGCACAATGCAATGTATTAAGAGACAAGGGGAAATTTGGGTGTCTATGTTGCTGTTTGATTAATAGCTCTCTTACTAATATAAGAACTTCTCAACACACTACAGATTCCTTCAGTGTTTGGATCTGGGGTGGGAGAGGGATATGTGTTGGACTGAAAATACAAGCCCTTAGACATGAAGGGTGGGAGGATGTGGGACTACATCTCCATGACATCTCGGTCAGTCTTGGCAAGAAACCTTTCCCATTTCTGTACTTTTACTGTACTTGAAATCCAGTGAGAACCTAATTAAAATTAATGGAGAAATAAAATGTTGGGGGAAAGCAGGGCAATGTAAAAATAGAAACGCTAACACAAGAAAATATTAGGTCTCCATGAACTCTCTTAAAACGCATTTTTTTCAAATTAACATGTCAAAATAATGCTCTGGGACTTTCAGAAGTCTTCAGAGTGTAATATATTTAAAAGGCTATGACAATGTTATAAAATAATGAATTTTATTTGACTTTTACCTCTCTGCAGAGCTGGAATCAGTAGCCAATACATAATCAGCTTCCCCATTCATCTCTTTACCCCAACAGTGTCTGAAACAGGAAACCTTCTGGCCATGTTCAGAGGACGTGACAATGGAGCAGAGATCCTGAGTGCTTTGGTACCCATGAAAATCACTTTCCACAGCTGTCTGCCTTGGTGTGTTCATGCAGTTTAGTGAAGAGTGGGCAGCAGAAGCTGAAAGGACTTTTTCCATGTGGGATATATCACACTCTGTGGCAAATGTGCTTAAAACCTGATTGTGCAATATGGCTCTAGCTGTCTTTTAATTCCGCCCTGAGTCATTACACCAGTAAGGAGGAGGAAAGGAAAGAAGAAAGAAAAGGAAAAGAAAATGAAAGCTAAGCAGTTTTAAAAAATAAGTTTTCAGACTCTGCTATGCACTCATCATAAATACATCATTATGCAATGGAGTCACTATTGGACAAGGTAAATTGGAGTGCATTAACCATGTTTTTCTATGGCTTAGCTAGTGCCCTTTTTCTTTTCCAGTGTTTGTTTAGAAGATAATTGCAACCACTTGACACATTTTTACCCTTGAGTTATTGATACAGATTTTTAAGCCATAGGAACATAGTTGAGATCAGCAAATACTTAGCAATATTCCTGTCAAAAAGGATTTTAAGCAAAAAGCTCATAGAAACTTTGTTGCTTTATAAAGGTTTAAAATCTTTACAAAAATGAGTGTTTAATTATTGAATTCTGTACAACCCATGGACAAGTAAGCCATGAACTGTCATTAAATTACCCCTAGGAGACAGATTGGAAAAAAGTCCTACAATGTTATTGCAAGAGTCTGTTGAGGACACCAATAGCATGACAGAAGCTAATAGCTCCTATCCCAACATACCTCATGAGCCTAGGTGAAAGTCCTGTTTATCTGCTCTGGAATTATCTGGGGTGCCTGGTGCCATCATGAGCTCCTGTATGCTATGGGTACAACCCAGACCATGGGCAGCTGTTTCAGGCACACCACTACCCTTGCTAGGACTCTGGTGCTCCCCAGGTTCCACCACAGACAGATTTTTTTTCTCTGGGGACACAATTGTGAAGGCTAAGACAGTGGAAGGCTTGTGATTCCTGGCCATAAATTTCAGCTATTAGTTGCAGTAAAGACAAAAAATGATCTCGTATTACATGATTCAAGGAAGACTGACACTAGATCAAATTATTTGCTGGAAGCTTTTGAATTCATGTCACTAACCATGTTTTGAAGATAACTGAAATGCACCTGTAAGCTACTTAGAAACACTTCTGCATTTACATGAAGCAATCTCTGAAAAGCTAAACCTAATAGCTATATTTATGAACTTTGATTCCAAGTGGAAAACTATTTCAATCTTTTAAGTCACTGAGGCATAGACAAATAGTAGAATGGGTGATTTATTTTTTTCTTAATCCAGAGAGATTTCAGAGATCATCCAAGATATTAGTTACAGCTTTTGACAATGAATCATGGGCAAATATAAAGACAGATAGACAGCTATGCCACTCCTGGTGCCAAAAAAGAGTCCCTCTATGTCCCAACCAGCACATCTCAGATTTAAACCCGAAGTGGGTCCGTGAATGTGAGAAAGTTCTGTGATTGCTTTGGGCCAGACTGCCCATCTCTCTCAGACTGGGGGTCTGGGACATGCTCTTCAGTAGGTGCAGGATCTGCTGCCATCATACCAGGACACCATTAGAACAGGTAGGTGATGACATTTGTCTGAAGATAAAATTCACCTGGAATACAAGGTTTGTTTACCTCATGCTGTTAAAGTATGTGTGCCTGGGCCTTTGAGTGAGAAAGACTCGGCCAAAACACCGGCTTAAAGCAGCCTGGCAGTTTGAAAGACAGCTTAGGACTGAGTATCTATTATCCATTTTTGATTAGTGTTAGCCTGGTGCTGTGCAAGTTTGTGAAGCTGATGCATGACAAAAGGGCCCTCCAGTGTTAACTATTTCCAGAATCCCAGCAAAACTAACTTTGCTGCTGTTGTGTTTCTGTGCATGCATTATTCCTAACATGGTTTGCTCTGCAGCCCACAAGTCTTGCTGGCACTTTGAAATGTTATTTGGATGAGAAATGCCAGGCCTGGCAATGTGGTGATATAATACACTAGTAAGCAAATTCTGAGCAATGTTCAATAGGAAACAATTTTCATTTTATGAAGAATTCTTACTTAATGTATTTTTTCTTAAAAGCAGTGACACTATGTCACCCATAATAAATCATTTTTGTGCTTGTTAATGTCTTTTTTATCCATTTCTGTTTCTGAATTATGGAAACAAGTTTTGGAGTTCAGTGGGAGACAGATGAATGCTCCAGCATTCTGCTATGAATTCAGAGTATTTTATTAAACTCCTTGCACTACTTCCAAAAATGTTAGAAATACTTTCATGGCAACAGACTACAAGGGCCTGTCTTTTTCTATAAAATTCTAAACACACACTCACACACACACACACACAGACACACACATTTTCCTTCCTGATTTTCTCTGCATGTGTCAAAGTTAGGCAGGAATTCTATAGCACTTAGTACTTGCTGATGTAGAAATGACTGCCAAATGAATGGTTTATACTGGAATATCTCGTTATTTATATAAGTATGTTGCAATATGGACATTTAATTTAGTTTTCATTCCAAACCCATGACAAGTCACTTTGACACCTTTAAGAAATGTTTCACATATGGTAAGATAGAGCACTCAAAACTGTAAAAGGAAAAAAAATAGATGACTCAAATTAAAACAGAGATTTTTAAACAATCAAAGGAAATACTTCAAGCTTGTAATAACACATCTCAGCCATTTACTGTTTAATAATTTTAATGATGAATTAACATTTCTGGGGAACAAGGATGGTACAGTAGTTCTAGGGACTGGCTATTTTCACTTCCAAAAGATGCAGGGCCAAATTTCACAGGCATTAATGGAAATGTCTTTTTGAATATGAGGAGTGAAACCTTTCATGGAAGGTTCTGATTTGTTGTGGTGCTGCTGTAGATCTGAGCATGAGAGAATTCAGGCACCAAGCCCAGGTACTGAGACAGCCAGGCAGGGATTTGAAACTGCACCTGCGCTCCCTGTGCCTGCCTGTTACCATCTCACAGCCTTTCACTTTACAATTAAAATATTCATGTTTATCCCCCACTCTGTGAAAAATACCATTTTAGCTGAAACACGTTTCTGCCATAAAACTAAATCAGACTACTTGTGTAATGGAGCTGGATGGAAAGTAGCACCAAAACTTGATTTACCGTGCAAGCTAAGTGGGGAAGGGATTGGCTTCAAAGCTGACCATTTATACAGGGCACTTTCTCTATGAAGTGTGAGTTTGAGCCATGAAGTCTGGCTCTGAAATGGCAACTGTCTGGGTACTACCCAGATTAGGAAGCTCCTCCTCAGCAAGGTGAGCTGCCCATTTGCCAGGATCCCTCACAGCAAGGAGCACACACTAGTGCAACAGACTGTAAGGGCTAACAGGCTAAGTATAAGGCTGGTAACACTGGCTTTCTGCCATGTGAAAGCCTGCTGGAACCCTCTCCATGCCTGCTTGCTTAGCTACAAGGTACCTGAGGTGTGGGGCTTGAAGGTGAGCATGGCCTCAGCAAGAAACTGAAGCACTTAATGCCATGTTGCACCCTTGGACTACGATATTGCACCAAAGCAGGAATGTTGTGACATTTCGAGGGCAGAAAGCAGACAAGCACACATGGGGAATGGCCTCAATTACAGCCAGATGGCTCTCCCAAGGCACCCCACCTTGGGCCTTCCTTGCCACATCAGGCATATGCCTTTCACACCTGCCATTGAGTTGAAAATGAATAGAAGTGCTTGAGTTCTTGCCCGGGCCAGCAATGGCCTGCTCTTGCTGTGCAGGATGGGAGTGGGCTCCAGGGTCCACTGGGTTCTGTACATTTATACAGATAACATATACAGAGAGAAATAGATGGGTATCATATAGGTATCAATCAGAAAACAGAAGTATTTTCTATCTAGAAATACTTAGTGCATAATAAATAAGACAGCAAGAAATTACAGCTGAGACAAGGACTTAAAAAACATGAAACACAAAGTGCTTAGTGTGTCTTTTGTTTATATTTTTATAAAAGAAATCTTTGAGAACTCTTTTGAAGAACAAGGGTTTTTAGCTGATCTGAATGACAACATTACCCAGTGTTACCAAAACAAAGATAAAATACTTTCAGCTACAACTCCTGAAGCCTTTTTAAATCCATTTTATTCTTTTTTTCTGCTCATCTGGATCTCCCCTAACTCATATGTGCTCACTCTCCAGCCCCACCCTCACCCCTCCGTTACCACCACAAGCTGCTTCCTTGACCCTAAGTAAAAGAATCAAGGTCTTCTTCCAAGAGTGTCTAAGAGGGAGTAGGGTAAAGAAAATGTCCAAATAGTTTTCGTAGGGTTTTTTGTATTTTCCTCTTGCGAATATCTTCTGTGACCCTGAGAGGGGTGGATGCACCCCCTGCTGTCCCAAGCCCTTCCCTTTGGAGAAGCAGCCACCACCCTGGCCACCTGGGAAGGCTCCTGCAGTGTACCACGACCTACTGGAGTACATGGGAATATCTTCAGGAAGGCCTGTGGGATCAGCTAGCCCAGGCACTATACTTTCAGGTAACCTAGAATCTGTAATAAGGGAAGTAGTATTTTTTCCAAGGAGGCTCATGTGTGTCCCAAGCCAGTTAGTTTCTCATAAGGCTGGTACTGTAATGGAATACAAGTGGGTTCATGCTAAATGGAAAATGAAAGGGGACTACCCCACATTTAATGAAACAAAACACAAGTGAGTCAGTCTTTAAATCTTTCACCAGATAATTTCTCTCTCATAATGTGCTCTTTCTATCCACTAATTTGACAGTTTGTTCTTTTAAATGTAGGTATTTGATCAATGTCCCTGGGTAAGTTCATCTGGCTGATGAAACAAAACAGAAATATCTAACGACAATGTCTGGCACAGGTACAAACACAATCAGTATCTCCAATTTATCTTGAGATTGCATGCAAAGTACTCTGAAACAAAAACACACTACAGCTCTTCTATTTTTTTGACGTTGAAAGATTTTTAAAAGTGTAATCCATGTGAAGCTTCTGCATTTCACCAGCCAAGGCTGACTGAAAAGTGTGTACTTTTAGTGGGTAACAGCATTATTCTTTGTTACTGCTAACCATATGCAACTAGGTAGGGACTGGGGTTTTTTTTACTCTTCTTTATGAAAGAAAGCACTCTTAAATGCTTTGCCAAATCCTATGTAATGTTTAATTCATACACCTTTCCTTTCCTCCTGTTTCTTAAGTGAAGTCATTAAGCTAAAACTTGAAATGGAAACTCATGCATCCACCTAGAAGGCTGAAGAATAAACCACAAAACAGACCTAAGCAAAGTTATAACTCTGCATTTGAGGAATGCTGGGGTTATTCTGAGTGTTTCCAAATCAGGCTCAGTGTTTCTAGTATTTACAACTGGATCTGTGTGCTGTTTTTAGACAGCACCTAGGGGTTAATGGTATGTGTTTTAAGTATTTAGTCAATCACAAACAATAAAATATCTTTGACATTTGTTCCCATTAATTCCACCAAATGGATAAAACCAGTAGCAATTTCTATGCCTGGAAGATTCCTACTGGGTGAGGTTATGAACTATCTCCTTGCAAGGAGCACTTTCTGAATACAGAAATTATTTTTACTTGGTTACTCTATTCTCAAAACAAAGACTTATAGTCTACTCAAGTAGACTGTTAATCTCTAATCCCTACTATCCAATAAGTAACATCATCTGCCTCTACTCCGTCTGCCACAGTCCCTTCTCCTACTGTCCAGCTAAGAGGAAAAAAATCTAGTGAACTTCTACATATAGCTCTAGATCCAGTCAAGACTGAAGGAGAGGTAAACATATTCACATGTTTCTTTTTAGATTTACATCAGCAGAGGCTCTGATGTTATTAGGGAGTGTCTAATTTAGACTGAACAGTGTTTTTTCTTGATCTGGTATATCAGAGAGAACAAGATCGCAGTCTTGTGTAAATGTGCTAGGGAATGTAGAAACACTGAATTAGACACGTGTTCCACTTTCTTTGTGCCTGAATCACCCTTGTCAAGAGCTTCTTTAGAGACATAATAGTGCAATCTGTCATTCACAGAAAGGAACACATGGAGTGTAAAATGCCGTTACTGGAACTTATCAAGAGCAGCTTCCATAACCTGCTACATTGTAAAAATGTTCACATTTTAGCATGCCAACAGAGCTTCAGCATTGATGCCTCCAACAAATAGGAAGCACATGGCATATTAAGCTTGTTTCCTCTCAGTTCCACAGTTCAGTTTTAGAGGATACACATGAAGAGAAAACCCAGTCATCAACTGCCCAGGTTAAAGAGGCAAGGCCTCTCCTTGTGTGACTGAAGTGGGGAGTCACATACAGCAAATGGACTTTGCAACTTTCCTTTTTTGTTTCTGGGGTTGAACAGCCATCAGAAGATACCCAGAAAGTGCTGTGATCAGTCAATGACCACCTGTCCATGAAAAGCACACAGTGTCGGAGTGAGGCCAGAAATGGGGAATGTCATGGGCAAGGTTCTTCAGCCTTTCTCAGAAAAGACTCCACTTCAGGTAATCAAGTTGGGTCTCTGAATCAGAGACAGATGAAATAGCACTAACAGCATGCTGAATAGTCACATCATCAGAATGAAATAAAACTGTCTTTAACTCCAGAGTTTAGACTGGATTTAAAAGCCTGTATCTTTGTTGGTTTTGACCCTAATGTATCAATTCAGACTAAACTATATTTTTACATGTCCAAAAGGGTGAATCTTCTTAATGTGAAATTTTATCTGGGTCCATTCCTACAAGGAACTCAAAACAGAGACTTGAAGGAATGGAGAAGACCAGTTCCAGCCAGCTGTCATGGGGTTTGCTGGTGGTTCTCCCATTTGTTGGGGCATATTATTTCCACAGGCAGAAAAGAAACTTGCCTTCCTATTGCAGGTGAGTATGAATGCTTAGTACTTTGCATTTAGGAAGAGATAAATGGCCCCCTATATGCCATAAATTTTAACTAATGAGAATCTACTCACTCATTGTCTTTCCTAAAATGAAACAAGATTAATGTGATGCATGGCAGTAGAAAGCATTATGAGAAGTGCAAAAAACTCCTGTGTTACAAATCTGCATTTCAAATGTATATTGCAACATGTATTTTTTGTTTCCTGCTGATTTTTCTTCTTCTTCACTGGCTTTCTTGCTCAAGTTAGTATGTCAACAAAGATATTACAGAAAAATCTGTTCAGTACTGACTCACCTTTTCACCAAGTTGTTCAACAAACCAGGTGGCAATGAAGGAATTTAACTTACATAACAATAAAGAGTATATTCTGTTTGCTGGCTTCAAATGGTCAGTAGTTCCACCACAACAGCATGTGTTTGTCAACTGTACTGCAGTTTTCATCTTTGTGAAAGAAATATGTCTGGTTAGAAATAGACAGAAATAGGAAAAAATAGATATTCAGAACACTTCATTTCAGCAAACTTCCCCCTGATTTAATGAGAAGATGCAGGGAGTGTTCAGGCCACATTTATAAAAATACGAAGTCTGGATACACAAGTGTGTGTGCATGTGTGTATACATTATATATGTACATGTACAACACATACAGGCACACAGAGAGAAATCTTTCCTTTATTTTCCTAGCTAAGTACTTATTGAATAAAATGGAAGTTCATAAGGTGTGGAGGCTTGAACTTCTGCAAGAATTTACCCTGGGTGTCAGTTCTGAGGTTTATCTGATTTTGATCCCCTGTGGCTCCTCAAATTTAAAATAGCCCCTTTTAATTTACTGGGGATATAAGGTGTATCAAGCTGAACAGGACACTGGTCTTCTCAGATATGGGTATTTTCTCTCTATTTGCACTCTTTCCCATCCTTATTATGAATCTAAATTGAAACTCTAAATGGTCAAATCAAGTACTGCTGGATTTCAGCAGAGCAAATACTGGACAGGCTTTCTCCAAAAGTTTTACCCTACATAAAGACTTACTATTAATTATTATTGCTAAATAGGATGGGTTTGTTGTAAAGTTTACCGTTTAAAGATAGGATTACTCAAGTTCCAACTTCTAATGGGAGTTTGGAGGGCAAGGGTTGACCCTTGGAAGCAAGGTCATATGGTTCTTTTGGTTTGTTTACATGAAATGGGAAGGTTCTGCTGATTATTACAGAAATCTGCACTCTCCTTTTTGTACACTAATGGCAAGTCTTTAGAAGGAAATACTGAGAGTTCTGTACCTAAAACAGATTTCATAAAACTATTCATTCTTGGCAACCTAGTTAGACATATTTAACTTATGTGTGCCTAATCTGTATTTTTACAGGATTTCTCTATCCAATAGTTCTGCTAGCTGTACATTAATTCCATGCAGAAACACACACATCTGGGTGTTAACATTTGTGCAAGATTTGATTGGTTGCATATTTGCCTATGAATTTTCAGATGTGGGCAAAGAAAAATATTATTTCTTGGGGACTATATAAGGAAATAGTTTAAGTCTTCACATGACATCATATTATTCAGCATTGGATTATCAATCTGTATCATCACACAGTACACAGTAACTAATTGTTCATTTAACATATGGCAGGAAACATGTCTACTTCATCGAACTTTACATATCATGATCATTTAAACTCAATTAGAAAAGTGCCCTTTTTGCTTAAAATGATTGAGCAAGAATCACATTATGGGCATCCTGAGATCAAATTAGATTTCTCAGAAGAAAAAGAAACACTTATGTGTGCTTAATTAATGAAGGTTACATAATATCAACAATATCTCAACACCTTCAGGTCTTGAAAGACTAAGGAAAGACACACCAGGAAAAAGATCTTGCACTTCTTAGCTGCCTTTAGTGTACTCTAAGAGACATACTCTAAGAGACATAAATGTTCATCCTCTTGTCCCCAAGGAATAGAATCTATTTAAGAGCAATAATTTTATAATAATTAATAATAATGTGACTGCTTCTCCTAAAATGCTTGCCTGACACTGAAGAAAAAAGGTTTATGCATTTTTCAGAAACAGTTCCTCTGTGTGACAATGCCAGCCCCATAGTACTGCCAAGATCTGTGCCATCCTAGCCTGTCTGCCACTCTCTGTGCCAGATGCCTAATTGGTAGATGCCTGAGAGAGGCATTTCTGTTCATCAACACAATTTCAAACTTTTACTTTCATAAGGCTCCTACTTCTTATCACATGGCAAACCCTCTTTCTCCCTACTCTTTCAACCACTTCCAACCCCCCAGTAGCCTCTCACCTAGCTGAAGACTTCATCTTATTTAGGGCCAGAGATCACTGCAGTCACCCTGGGCCAGCGTCCAGCAAGCTCTTCATCATTTGTGATGTCTACACCCTCCTCTGGGATGTTGCTGGGACCACGCTTGGACCTTTCAGTTTGCAATCTTTGTTCATTCTATTTGCTTTAAACTAATGGCCCCACCTTTGTCCTCTGTATTCAAATGTCTCAAAGAACAGTTGGATGGGTTAAGAAAACTATCATCCCTCTCCTTGGTGTATTCATACAAGTCATTCACCTCTGCCAGCCACAAATCTGGCATCCAATTTGGCACTGAGAACATTTCCTTCCCTTATGTGCATTAAACATGCTCATTACATTACAGTTTCCACCTTATAATTCACATAACTCATCCTGTTACACTTCTTTACTTCTCTTCTTGAAAGCTGAAGCTCACTTCATGATGACTGTAAGGCCCAGTTCTCAGACTTCTTCAGTGCATGCCAAATGCAAAACAGGAACATATCACCATCACCCACAACTGTATTTGTTTCAGGATGTTGATTTTTAAATTTTTTTTAAAAAAGGGAGAGAGAGAAAAAAAATCATCTTCTTCTCTAAAGTTCTTCCTAGACTTTGTCCAGTTTGTCTCAGGTTCTGTTCATTTCTTCCACCACTTATCTTATATTATTGACATGAAAATAATTCAAAATGAAGGGTTTGTTTGCCAGGTTATATCACTCTGCTGTGGTTATCCTACTGTTTAAGAAAAGTTTTGGATTTAAATAAATAACAATCTGGTTTTCCATGAATTAAAATTAAACAAATGTTAATTAAAACAGCCAGACTACATAAATACACATAAATTCATGTGTGTGTGTGCGTGTCTGTGTCTGTGTCTGTGTCTGTGTCTGTGTCTGTGTCTGTGTCTGTGTGTGTTTACACACTTTAAAGAGTATTTTCCTTATTGTTTTCTGCCCACAGTAGGTAGCAGACATAGAAAAATTCTAGTTGCACAGGAGTCCCATGCTTTGCAGCTCCGTGTCACTCAATGAAATCTTCAGCCCTGTGCCTCACATCAGCTTCTTCAGCAAGCTGTGGTGAGAATGAAACAACTAAAAATTACTGCTGAAGAATGAAGAATTGCTCTGTCTCAAGACGGTGTGACATTTAGTGCCATTCTGCAAAGGTGCTTGAACTATGTCTCTATTGCAAAATAAAATAGGGCTGAGAACCCCTCTCTGTTCCTGATGCTAAGTGGCATAGTTTGGGTATTTTGATGCCTCTGGGGTTCAAAAAAAAAAATATATATATATATGTATATATATTTCTTGTGAGGTTCTAGTTCTAAGTATCAGAGATGATGTAAGGGAAAGCATTGTAAATTGTTCAAGTGATACTTTCATAACAGGAAGCCAAAGGAGGGAGTGGACTGAGAGCATGGAAGGGTTCCTGGGACAGCAAAAACTTCTGGAAGTGCCTTGGAGGACTAGAATAGTGCAGGACAGAGGGAGTCAAACCAGGTGCCATCTGGCACACCCAAAGTTGTGCCTGGGTACACAGCAGCAGCCAAATGGTGTGCTTAGCTCATGGCCCCTCCTTGCACTGTGTAGCATCAGTGTTTGCTGCCATCAGCATCTGCTTCCAGGGGAGTTTCTGTGCCCTTGTGCACCTCACCATGTACACAGGACTTGGCTGTTGGAGAAAATACAATGTGAATATGGTACCCCAGCAGCAGATTGTCTCTTAACCAGTGCAGCACACAATCTTAGTCCTGCCTGCTGAAGTGACTTTACTGACTGAAACCAATTCAGTGTTCACTGGGTTGGCCTTTCCTATATCTTAAATAAGCAACAAAGACAGTCTTAGTCTAGTAATAAAAAGTCTTTGTTTATATGGAGAATAAAACTGATGAAAAAAAAAAGAAAGGTATGAAAAAGGATACCAGGTTTTTCTCTGGGAAGCAAAAAGTCCCCAGCGTACTTGAGCTGATTCAAGACCCTATGAAGTAAAGTGGAGAAGACATAAAAGGACAGAGTCAGAATTAACTCAGCAAAAAGGAGGTTGAAACAATCCATAGAGGAAAATACAGAACATTGTCACAAGTTCAGAAGTAGCAAATTTTCCACAGGAAAGTTGATCAGTTTTAAACTGATGTTATTTAAACTATCTAGTCTTCCACAAAGGTGTTTCAGTAGTTTTGATCTGGACACAAAACTTCTCAGAAAAATTGCAAGATATGACAAGCAACTAAATTACACTTCCTAATTTCTGTAAATAAGGTTATTTACTTTTTTATTACAATAAATAATATCCATAATATTACAATAAATAAATAATATGCATTCTGAAATACTATGAAGTTTCCCTTGCAAAAAAGAAGTGGTTCAGTTTTAACTGATACTGTCGTGTTTGCTTTTGGGAATTTTTTTTCCCAATGGCAAATCATAGAAATTATTTAAAAAGGAAAAAAAAGCCCTCAAAACTTAAAAACTGTCACTAAATCCATAAGTATTTAACATTAATACCTCTGTGTGTTATTGCTAGTGCTACAGTACATTTCAGCTTGCCTCAATCTTGCAGAATTTAAAAGATGGACATGTTTATGAGCATATTACATAACTCAGACTCTGGAAGAACTTACACAAGCTCTTTCTACAGTGAAGGGAAAAAAAGTCTACATATCTGTGCATAGCGCTTGGTGCCTAAATCTTGGCAAGGATACCTGTGTCTGGGGTTTAAGAGGCTGCACTTCCTTCTCTTGCCGTGGATACAGAAGTGGAAGAGACCCCCAAAATCCTCTTATATCACTATGCGCCAGAAGGGGATGTGGGTTCCACTCACTTGCAGGTAGGCAGGAGAGTTGGTGGCTGCTGTTAAGATAAGGGATTTCTTGTCATGGCGATGTCATCTGGGAATCACCTTTGACAGACCGGGGAAGACTTTACCAGCCTTAATCTATCTGGAAGACTAAAGGATGTTAAGAACGAGCCCTGTTTCCTCTCAGCGGCGATCGGAGCTGAGTATTAGAGCCCTCTAGTGAAGTTTCTCGGAGTGGATCCCCGCCTCCAGCCCGTGGGGCCGAAGGAGTCGCTTTCCTCCCTAGGGGAGAACCGAAATTCCCTTTGGTGCTGCCGGACATGGCCAGCGGCTCTCTCCCTTTGGGAAAAGGCCCCGAGGGAGCCCGGGTTCACCTGTGCCTCCGCCACCTGAGCACCCCAGAGATGCCGGCGGTGCCCCCGGGTGCCCGGGACCTCCCTGCCGCAGCTGCTGCTGCTGCACGAAGGGTGCCCGTGCTCGGCCCCCGCGGCGGGGATCGTGCACCCACGGAGCCACGGGACTGTGGCAGAGCCCCCGGAGCTCTCTGCTGTCTGGGGAGGGAAGGCAGGAGGGAAAAGAGGGCAGCCTCTTCCTAAAAATACTCCCCGATTAAATCCCCGTGAGCCAGGGATGGAGATGGTAACAAAAATGCCTTGAATCGGTAGGAACAGTGAACAATCTTCGTGCTTTCCTCATCATCTTGGAATAATCAGCGGAATTAACTGAGGTCGAGGAAACAGGCTCTTGGGTTAGTTGTGGGAGGCTGTGAGAATAGGGGGCAGCCATTAAAAGAAACATGATCGCTATTCATCAACTCGGAAGAGGGGAAAGGAGGAGGGGAAAAAAGAGACCTTCGTGGCTGGAGCTCATACCAACCTGGACTATCTCTGATCAAGAAGATCCCTGGAAACAAGAAGTTTACAAATATTGTCAAATTGATGCTTGTAGTGTGATTTAAGTTGTCAATCCCGCAGAAGCCCACCAGAAGTTTAGATTCAATACCCTGCATTTCTGGCTAGTTATTGCCAATCCCCTAAGGCAGAAAGCGCTCTCTCTCTCTTTATTTTAACCATATGTGCCTTTTGTTGTTGTTGTTGTCTTGTCTGTTAGCTGTACACTGTGTGCCGAAGAGTCCCCCTGTGCCGCGGAGCATCTGAGGCGGTCCCCGCAGCCGGGAGTGGGGCTGGGGCTGGATGGGCACCGGCCCGGGCCCCCCTCCTGTTCCCCCCGGTCCTCCCCTCGGCAGGCTGTGGGCTCCGTGGGATCTGTGGGAACACCCCAAATAAATATCGATGCTGGGGGTAACTGCTGGGAGGGTGCTGATGGCAGAACTGGGTGAAAACTCTCAGCCCCTCGCCCGAGATTGAGAAGGGATAGTATAAAAGTAATCAGGACCGGCCGCATTAATCGGCTCGGGGGGCTATCGTGTTTCGTGGGGAGCTCGGGAGGTTACAGCGCCTTCAGCCAGGGACACAGTGCAGCCCCCGGAGTCCCGTTTCGCCGAGGGGCGGCCGGGGGCGGGAAGGTTCACCGAGGCCGACTCAGCCACGTCCCAGCAGGCCCCCATCTCCTGATTAATACATCTCTTTCGAAGGTGTTATTCGAGCAGCTCAGGTCCAGCCGGCGGGGAAAGGGCTCCGTGCTGGAGAGGAGCGGCGGAGCCGCGGGCGCGGGGAGCAGAGGCTCGGCTCCCGCCGGCTCCCAGCAGAGCCCCCCAGTCCCCAGCACCCCGCTCCGCGCCCCGCACCCACCAGCGTTCTCTTCCAAGCGGAGTTTGTTAGCATAATCGAGTTACCCGCTACATATCTGAAATCCTTGACCCGTCCCCTTGAGGAACGGCGCATTTCTCGCAGCAAAAGCTTTGAGTTATTCCTTTCTCCCCAAATCAGGGAACAACAAGCAATTGTTGTTTGTCTTAATTTAGTTACGCGTAGTGATCGTCTGCCGTGCTCTCTTTTTTTCAGTCGAGACAGGGACCTAGTGCTATCTCTGATGGGATAGATTCGGGTTTAAAACAAATCTCAAAAATAAATAAAAGAGTAAATAAATAACGTGAGGGTGGGGGGAACAACCCGCGGATCCGGGTTGCAAAACTGCCCCCGGGAATCCCGGGTGTGCTTTGGATGTCTAAAGAAGCCCTAGTCCCTCCACGGAATAACGTGTGAGCCCGGGGAAACTGAGCTGAGTCCCCGGGTTGGGAACCGTGGGGCAGGTAGGCCCAGTATCGCGGCTAAGGTCGCTATGATTCATTGAGAAAAAAAGAAAAGAAAAGAAAAGAAAAGAAAAGAAAAGAAAAGAAAAGAAAAGAAAAGAAAAGAAAAGAAAAGAAAAGAAAAGAAAAGAAAAGAAAAGAAAAGAAAAGAAAAGAAAAGAAAAGAAAAGAAAAGAAAAGAAAAGAAAAGAAAAGAATCTAACCAGAATAGCAGCTTAATTGCGGCAGGCTTTTTTCGGTCTCGGTAAACCCCACCGGTTTTAAGGGGAAAGCATATTGTAGTCCCGCCAAAGAAAGACAAAAAAATTTTAAATAATAATAATAAAAATTTTTTAAAAGGAAAGAAAGAAACGAAAATTTGGAGCTGTCTGTCATTTTGGTTGCTCTCCCTACAGTCCTCGCCACGGTAGTGGACATCTGCGGGGAAGATGTGTTTCTTTCTGGCATGTAAAAGTTGTGGGATTTATCATTTGTTCGCTACCCCTGCCGATAAAAGCGCCCTTAGAGGAGCTCTGTCTCCCTGCCCTGCCCACGGTGGAGCCGAGGCTGGCGAGCAGGAGCAGAAGTGTCCACAGCCCTGTGAGAGTGGGTGACAGGTTTGCCCCCAGCCCAGCTCCGTGAAAAGGATGGGGGGCTCTGCAAAGGTCGAGGAGGCTGGAGAAAAGGAGCTTGAGTGAATCGGCTCCTGTATTTAACAAGGAACGATGCGGGCCTGCAGCCTCCCACACAGGCTGTTGCCTACAAGGGGACGGTGAAGGCAGAGCCGAAAAGGCGACTTCCAGATGACTGCAGCTCTACTTTGGGGCTCAGTCGTGGGCACGGAGCAGTTCCGCGCAAGGAAAGGCTCCTCGGTACAAAACCGGCCGCCCACACCCCGATCCTCAGGCAGTCTGTGCCACAGCTAATGAAAGGAGCGTCGCCATAAAACCCGTCTTTTTATTTCACTCATGTTTCCCAAAGATTGTGTTGACACTGATGGTCTCGCACGCTGCTGCGCAGAGGGATGGGGCGCTTGCCGAGTGTGCCCTCGGCAAAGTGACAGCCGGGCCCGAGCAGGGGTGAAACCCCGGCCTTCCCCACCCGGCGGCAGCGGGGCCGAGCAAAAATTTGGGTTGGCTCAGCTAAATCTTTCCACGATAGCTATAAGGGGAGAGAGCTGGCAGCAGTCAGGCGAAACGATCTCGTCGGTCCGGGGGCAAAAGTGAGCAGGCGATTCGCTCCTCCTGCTCTGAAGTATAATGGCAGGGAACGAGAGCCTTCGCAAATGCCAAAAAAAGGCTCGTCTCCCAATCGCCGGTTTCCCCCGCAAGGCACTACAATGCGATTCTCCCCATGCCTCGGCTTTGCAGCCAGTATCTGCTCTGGCTTCAAGAACGTAGGAAAACTTTTCTGTTTCCCTGAAGATAAAAGCAGTTATGCAGAATTTGGATCCAGATGTCACTAATTTACGATTGCTCTAGGACGCAAGCTGATACAGGGTGCCCGGGAAGGGGGTAGCCCTGCCTCTGCCCAGCTCCCTGGGAAGTGAACTTACGTTAAAAGCAAGCTGCAGCCCGGTTAAGACATCCTAAAGTGAAAGCGCCTACGGAGGAGCTGGAGTGTAAACTCCGTACTCACATTTTAGGGTGCTAAGAAGACTTTTTCAGGTTTAAATCTGTGCAACAGGTTTTGACATCTCCTTTCCAGCTAGGGCTAACAGCTGCTCCCGTTCAGATTCAGCCACTGTGATTGTGAGATTGAAAGAGAGGAGTCAGGTATATCCTTAACAAACGTGGGGCGACCGAGCATGGTAGCGGGGAGGCGGGAGACACAGCTCAGACCTCCCTAGCACTTTTCATTATTTCCACGGTCCCCATTGCGGGAGGGAGGAAGGCACACGGTGTGTGCGGGCAGAGGTCGGGGACGGGAGAGGGAATTTGTGTTTCTGTTGCCGTTTCTGCTCTGAACAACGTTTGAAGTGGAGCGGTTGTCCCGTCCCGTCACTGTTCGCTACAGCTGCGGCTGTGAACTATCCAGCCGCTTAGGTTGGCTAGGAAGCGCTGCCACCGGGATGCTTTCGTTTACAAACAAGCACAGTCTGAACCCTGCAGAGATCGGCCGGAATCGAGGCACTAAGCGGCCAAGAGCTCATTTTGTAAAGGAACAGAGGAAGCATCATGCGAGGGGACATTTCCAACCCGCCACCAACATGCCCGATTTTGTTTTAAACGAATTTGAGCTGTTCCTTTCTCGACCTGAAAAAGAAGCATTTATTTTCCGTCCCCAGAGGATGCAGGGCGGGAACCGCCCGCTTTCCACTGTTTCTTTATGGCAGCACTCGTGAAAATGCTGGACGGACAGGTAGGAGGACGCACAGCTTCCACACTGGAGTGCACTCGAGAAAGTACGGGCATAACCCGCGGATATGCACAGGCGTTCGGACATGCTGGGAGCTGGACACGGTTGATCCGCTGCCCCCCTACCCCGCCCTCTTCCTCCTCCTCCTCCTTCATCTCCTGCCTCCCTCCCCCGCCGCACTTCCCCCGGCCGCAGCCCTGGCGCGGCTCCTCGCCGGGAGCCGCCGCCGCCGGGAGCCGCCGGGCTGCGCGCCGCCGCCCCAGCCTCGCCTTCTCCCGGGGACGGCCGCTGCGCCCGCCCGGGCCGGCACGGAGGCTCTGTCCGTCGGCCGCGGAGGCTCAGGCTGCGAGGCGGAGAGCCGCAGCACGGTCTCTTGTGGCTTCGCTAAATCCCTGACGCGCCGGGGCGGCTAAAAAGGTACCGTGGCAGGAACCCACAATTGCAGAGACCTCTTCTGTCAGGACTCCAAATAGCGTAGAAAGAACTTGTGGGATTAATTATTATTTCTCAGCAAAAGGGGAACATAACAGGCCATGGAAACTACCCTGAGTTTGTGGCCCGGAGGCTCCTCCCGAGTGCCCTCACCTGGGCGATCCCCGGCGCCAGCCTCCGCCCCGGCGGTCCCGTTTGGCCGCCACCCCGTGCGCCGCTCCCGAGGAAGCACCGCGGCTCCCTTCACCCGCCCCTCGCACCCTCTCAGACCTCGACCGTGCAGGTTGCACAACCCCTCTCCCTCGCCTTTTACTTTGTGTAGACCGACAAGGGACGGGAAATGATGCGGGTCTCTGCCCCGCAGAGTCGGTAAACTTAAAACGCGGTGTGCAAAGTGCACGCGTGGGTGATTAAGGGTCCGTTTAATCAAGCAAAGTGTTTCTGACTTTTACACTTTTACACGGGTCCTCTCCTGGGTGAAACACCGCGACAAGCTCTTGGAAATTGGGTATAAATAAGAGTCCGGCGTCCAGTGATCACGAATGCCAGCACCCCTCACGCCGGAGCGTGGTGGGGCACGGCCGGCTATTCATGGAGAGGCAATCCCTCTCCTGCCCGGTATCATCGCGCCTTCTTCTCGCTCCCGGGCAGGTACGAGAAGCGTGTAATGGGATCCCAGGTCACGAACAGGGTCCCCATTGTACATGAGAGGCCCCTTCCTTATAAAACTCTCCAACAGTGGTTACTGGGCGCTGGGGAGAGGGGCTATAATGGAAGGCATTTAGAAAGAAATTTTTCTGCCAGGGCCGGTGACGGGCTTTTCCTCCCACCGCAGCGGCGGGACGGCAGAGCCCGCTGTCCGGAGCGACGGGGTCGGGATGGGGCTACAGGATCCAGACGGGGCGGCGGGGCCCGGCCGGGACGGCGGCTCCGTCCCGCCGCGAAGCAGTGCCCTGCGGCGAGGAGCAGGGGCCCGGGCTCCGCGCTCCCCCTCGCCTCCGACGGGCGCCTGCAGCGTCAATCACGACGGAAATTTCTCCCTCGCTAGCTAATATCTCAGCTCGCAGGGCCGCCTCTGAGTGGATCTGAGCAATCTGTCAACCCAGCCGGGGAGCCACCTCAAAACAGATCGGGTTACCCCTGATTGACAGCGTCACCATGGCAAATAATTTGACTAAAACTATTGTCTTCTCCTGGCAGTCCCCGGGTCAGATAACCGGACCAATCACAGCGCGGATAATCACTTTTCATGCCAGCTTAGAATAA
>VZTR01024670.1:200989-220363 GCA_013400775.1 Chaetops frenatus | reverse complement strand
CGCCGCCCCGGGGCCGGCCCCGCATGCCGGGCGCTGCCCGCAGCCCCGCGCCGCTCCCCTCTATGCGGCCGTAGGGCGCACGGCGGGGCAGGGCTCACCATGTCGATGCTCCCGACTTTTGGCTTNGGCCTGCGACCACCTGCACAAGAACGAGAGCGTCCTCAAGGCCAAGGCGGTGGTGGCCTTCCACCGCGGCAACTTCCGCGAGCTCTACAAGATCCTGGAGAGCCACCAGTTCTCCCCGCACAACCACCCCAAGCTGCAGCAGCTCTGGCTGAAGGCGCACTACATCGAGGCGGAGAAGCTGCGGGGGCGACCCCTAGGGGCGGTGGGCAAGTACCGGGTGCGCCGCAAGTTCCCGCTGCCCCGCTCCATCTGGGACGGCGAAGAGACCAGCTACTGCTTCAAGGAGAAGAGCCGCAGCGTCCTCCGAGAGTGGTACGCCCACAACCCCTACCCGTCCCCCCGCGAGAAGCGGGAGCTGGCCGAGGCCACCGGCCTCACCACCACCCAGGTCAGCAACTGGTTCAAGAACCGCCGGCAGCGGGACCGCGCCGCCGAGGCCAAGGAAAGGTACGGCTTCCCACGGCTCCCCACTGCTCCCCCGGCCCCCGCGGCTCCCCGACCCCGGTGCTCGCTCCGAGCCTCCCTCTCTGCCCCAGCCTCGGCTACGGAAGGCCCGCCGGGAGGGGCCGGGCTCTCCGCCTCGGGGGCGCCCAGGGAACCAGAGGCGAGCGAGCTGGGAGCTTGGCGAAGGCGTCTGTCCGCCAAAATTAGCCCCGGGAGAAGCGGCCGAGACCCCTTCTCCGCCAACACCCCGCTCCCCGCACAGCCGGCGCGGCGGCCCCGGGGCAGCCCCTGCTGCCAGGGGCGCTTCACACGGCCTGCGGCGACTCCTGGTTAAGCAGCGTTGCCGGCTCCTCCTCGCCGCAAGCCGGCGTGGAGTCCAGGCAGGAGCCGCTGCCGGAGGTGTCCGTGCGGGTCCGCGGCCCGTCGGGAGAGGCCGGCGGCGGCGGGGCCCAAGGGCAAGGGCTCGGCGCCCCGCACAGCTCAGAACGTGTCCTTGAGGGTTACCCCGGTGCAGAAAGGGACTGCCGGGGGGCAGCCGGCAACGCGTGGGTCTGAACGCTGGTAGCAAATATGTCCTCTGTCCTGGGCTCCTGGCGTGCGGCAGGAGACCTGGACACGGACTGAGTGGAGCAACTCCTTGCCTCGCTCATGACATTGCAGTTCTTATTCGCTACCCAGCAAGGTGCTCGCGAAGGTATATCAATAAGTGTTTGTTCTTAGGACGGATATGACTCTGCATGTGTGTTTTTCACATTAAGTGGAGTGAAGGGACCATTAATCGCCGGGAAGAGGTTAATGCCTACACCCCTGGCTAATCGGGATGACTTCCATCAGCAGTTCCTGTGCCTTAGGAAGACGGTTCAAAGAAGCAAAAAGGGTTCTCTTACTGCATTCACTAGCTCACTGAATTGCCCGGTCCATACGTGTGATCGTATGATCTGCGCGGTTCATTAGCGGATCAGAAATCTCCTGTAGATCCGTGCCTCCGAGGATAATTCTTTCTATCTTTGTTTTCTGACAACCGTGTTTTGGAAACAGGCAGCGCCGCGGCCGCGCTGCTGTGCAGCCCGGCAGATTCAGGCACAGATTTGCTCTATTCATTTCCCGAAACGGTGCTAGCGCTTTAATTTTCCTTCAAATCCTCTCAAGTGTTGGTTTTACGAGATGTTAGAGATCCTTTTTATTGCTGATAGCAGGGACTCACCTTCAAATATCCAAAGGAAATTAAGGTTACACTTATTCAGTTTCTCTTTTTTTTTTTTTTTTTTCCGGGGAATCAAATTTTAAAGGTCTCCAGAGACAAATAAGATTTTTGACATTGAAAAATACACTCAACCTAATATTACACTCCAGGCGTTGGAAAACAGACCGTTCATGGGATTGCCATCTACTCAAGGAAAACCTTGTTCAAACAGAGCTTTCTTGTCTATTTTTATTTTTTTGGCACTAAGTGTCTCCAGCCACATCCTGCAGCCCTTAGTGAAGAAAACCCGTCAGTGCAATGGCATAACTTCTCTCGACCAAATCCTGCAGGATAGGGCCCCTTTGCCAGATTGTGTGTTTCAAAACTTCCGCAGAAGCTTTTAAATAGACTTACTTGCATTGCCTTCAGTATTTCAGGCAGGACGGTGTCTAAAGTATTTCTGCGAGGGTTATGTGTGGAGGCCGCGTAAGCCTTGCCTGGACGGCAATTCCGATCCCCTCTTGCCACTCACATTTCCAAAAAAAAAAAAAAAAAAAAATTAAAAAACCGAATATAGATATATAAATATATAGATATATCTGCAAGGGCTTGGCCAGCCTCCAGCGATTTCTTGGCATTTGCCCGGTGATGAATTTCGAAACTATGTCCTGCCTTTCCGAGCCTCTGTCGGCAGGCGCAGCGGTGGTGCCGGCTGTCCCCGCCGCGGAGCCGTGCGAGGGCCATCCTGGCTGCGCCCACGCCGCCCCAGGCGGGGACGGAGAAGCAGCGGCAGGCGTGCGGATCCTTTCCCGAGAGGCTCGGGGAAAGCAGCGGGTTAACTCTGCTCGCTTTCCTTATCGTCCATATTGGGCTATGTTTTGAGCTTTAAGCTCAGGGAGAGTGGAAAAAACCCCCCATGTCCAGTTACTTAAGCAAAAGACTTTCCCTCCTCATGTGAGCCCGGGAGGCTGTTGTGCTGCACGGAGCCATCCTGCCTGCAGCTCGCCGGGCTTTGGCCTTCCCAGAAGAAATCATCCGAACATCTCTTCAGTTCCTAGAACAGTTTTAAAGTCAAAAAGTCTTTTTTTTTTTTTTTAATCCATAATGTCTTCCTCCCTTCCCTTCCGCCCCCCTCCTCACGCTGTGCAAACCCTTTGGAGGCAGAAAATTACGGTTTGGCAAAGTGACACTTTCCACTGGGCTGGTGGGAGACTGTTTACAAGCCCAGCGGACCTTAGACCTAAGTGCCAGATGAAGAGGCCTTGGAGGTTTGCAGAGTTTTTAAACCTACTGTTTTTACACTCCCCTGCACTCGCTGCTCCCCGGAGCCAGCTCCCCGCCGCCCCCGCTCCCGCGGTGCGCACCCCGGAGCCACGGCCACATGGTGATTTGCCTCCCTCTTTTGTGTTTCCTATAGGGAAAACAACGAGAATTCCAACTCCAACAGCCACAACCCGCTCTCGGCGTCAATGAACGGGAATAAGACAGTTTTGGGGAGCTCAGAGGATGAGAAGACGCCGTCAGGGACCCCGGATCACACCTCCTCCAGCCCCGCGCTGCTGCTCAGCTCCAACCCCGGGCTGCAGCCCCTGCACGGCCTGGGCCACCCTCAGGGCCCCAGCGCCATCCCCGTGCCCAGCGCCGACCCCATGCACCACCACAGCTTGCAGGACTCCATTCTCAACCCCATGTCGTCTAACTTGGTCGATCTGGGCTCTTAAAACCGGGTACACGCTCCCTCCTTCGCGCCAGCCCTCCTTTACTCAATTGTTTCCTTTATTTTTTTTTTTCCTTAATTTTACCAGGACTTTGAAAGCAATGACAAACATCTTGGTGGATGTGTTGTGCCCCTTGGCAGCAGGCTGGCTGCAGGTTTGCGAGGTAGTGGACTCCGCAGTGGGTAGCTGACGTTGTGAAAAGCCTTGAGGGTTGCTTGCAGGCGTTTTCAGGCGTGTACGGACTGTTGGACAGGAGCCGTGGTTTTCACGGCGGGCTGTAAGGCTGATCGGTGTAGCAGCTCATTCCAGCCTTAACTTCACGAATCTCCCAGTGGTGTCACTCTGACGGGCCGGTCTGTGTGGGAAGAGGCACATCATAATATTTTTTTTTTTTTCGGGGGGGGGGGGGGAAAGGGGAATGCAAGGCTGCTGTTGCCATGCCTGTTTGAAAGTTACACATCGCTCCCGTTATTCTATTGTAGTTATGTATCCGTGGCAGGTGTACGATGTACAATTTCAACTAAGAGTACAAAAGCTGTAGTCAAGATATAGCAGCAACACGCGCTCTAGGCAGACTCTGTAACCTTCTTGTAGCTGATGCTATGCAGAGAGACAGCTTCTTTGGCCTTGTCCATGTGGTGCTTTCGCCATTTGCTGGGTGGGAAAGGAAGTGATGGCCCGGCTCCGACCCGCTGGAAGGCAGAGGTAGATTTTCGCCTCGGTGTGCAACGCGGGCTGGAGCGGGCTTTAAAAAGAAAACAGGAATTGCTGCTCAAGTTTAGACCTAAACGACAGTATCAACCGCAAGTCACTCACCTTAGTTTTGTTTATTGTTTATATTATGTGAATACATTCTTTGGAAAATATTTCTGCTTTTATTTTATAATAAAATTTAGAAATCTAACTCGGCGTATGGTTGCTTCACTTGCCCGCGGGGTGTTCTCGGGCTCAGTCCTGAGCGGAGCAGAGCGGGCGTGCTGGTGGGGCCGCCGGGGAAGGCGGTGTTGGGTGGTCAGAGCCCCGGGCACCCTGTCCCGTTTAGCCCGGGCACGTCGGGGGAGCGGTGAGCGCCGTGGGGAGCTGGAGTCGCCCGGAGGGAGCGGAGAGCCAAGGGCACGGGAAGGACGGCCCGTGCGGGCCCTGAGGGAAGCGGAGAGGTCGCCCACCTGCTCTCCCAGAGCACGGCCGTGCAGGCTGCTGGTTTTTCCGCCCCGGTGTCCGCCTGCCCCGGCAAAAAGCCTCCCCCTCTCTCCCCCAGCTCCCCCCGAGGGCAGGTGGGCAAACCGAGCGTGGCGTGGCCAGAGCCCGCTCCGGGGTCCAGCAAGGCTGGGCTGCAAACGCCTTTCTGGTGCCTGCAGGAGTGATGCTGGGAAAGGGAATTCTCTATTCGTCTCTTTTTTCTTTATTTCTCTTTTATTTCCTTTCCTGCACCGGGTGGCAAGACAGACAGGCAGGTTGCTTGCCAGTTTGCGCCATTAAAAAAGCTCAGCACTCTCGCATCTTGCACCTTCGCTGTCCGTCTTTGCTAGAAGCCGAATGTGTAATGTGTTTAAAATGTTCTCAGAACTTGCAAACGGTTTTATACCTTCCTTTTTGGTCTTTTAAAATCTTCTTTAAAATGAATTTCTTGTGAAAAACAAACCGAGAAAATGATACGACTTCAAGCGGGATAGAAATATGTGTAGATCAGCAAAGATCGTGTCCAGGTTTCAGATGCTGGCTGAAATTTCAATCAGTGGGAGTATTGTGCGGGCAATGTCCTAATTTGATGTAATCTGGGTCTGGATTAGCGCCTCTGTGTGTTTGCGGGTGTCCGCTAAAAGCACATTCTCTGAGGTCCTGTTAGAGGTCTATAGAAGGGAATGTATGGATGCCGGTAATGGGAAGGTTTGGCCTCCGGAAAAAAACTCTCCCTTAGTGGCAGCTATAAATCCAGTTTTCTCGTTATGCTGGGGTGCAGCGGGGTACAATATTGTATCGGAGACAGTGTGGTATATTCGGGTTTATGATCCTCCCGCTTCTGCTCCTTGGGGTGATTTTTTCAGCAGCAGAAATGATGTGGCTGATGCCTGTGCTGTGGGAGCGTATCACTGTGGCCTTATGCGCATTAGGGTCTAAATAGAAGATCCCGTTATTTCTGTAGAGAGGCATCTAGTAATTTTAGCTATGAATTTTAATTCTTTGAAAATAAACATTTTGCAAGTAGAGGAACCACTGCTTCCTAGAGCTACAGAAGATCTCTGCTCCCTGTAAAATAACACAGACAGTGGTGCAATATTGCAAAGAGTTAATTAATTGGCTAGTTAATTATTTTGTATTTTTGTAGATAGAAATGAGTTTGGGAAGGAAAACAGAACGTCTGGGTTAATAAAACATGGCCTCGAAACCGAAATAAAGCCTTAAGGCTTTGCCTGCTGGAGAAAGAAAAAAATGAGAAAGACTAAAGCCAAGATGGAGAATATTTAAAGAGGCAGTATGAAAACAGGATGGGGTTTACGTGATTAATAAAAGGTCATATTGCACAGAGGAGGCAGAATTCGATCGGGGAAAGTAAATGAAGGGCTGACACGGTGAGAAAGGCCCTTTGAGAGAGTGGGATCTGTGAAAACTCATATGTTTCAGTGAGAATCACTTGTATATGGAGAAATTAAGAGAGGGCGAGTCACTGAAGCCACTTAAAGATCGCTAGAAACAGAAATCATGCAGTAAGAAGAAAAATCTGCAGGTCAGTCTGGCGTTAAGGGTGCACACAGCTCAAAGCCCCACTGATGGGACATGTGTAATGCAACCTGAAAACCCGAACATGTTAAGACTCATTTTATCAGACCGTACTTGCCCTACTACTGATGTTTGGTAAATTAGCCCAAATCCCTCCAATTTTCCACGCACAAAAAAAGTTCCCGATAGAGAAATATACCGAAACTGACGTGACTAATCCTTGGTTTTAAACAGATTAGTTATGATTCACTAGCATTAGGTTACATGGGACATATCTCAGGGTTGGTTGTTCCTGGGGTACCCGCATGGGTTTCGGGGCATAAATAAAAAGACGGTTCGGTTCCGGCAGGTTTTATCCATGAAATTCCCCTGGCTATCCTTGAACTGAGGCCAGGATGTGGCGGGCAAACTGCACGGCAGATCCCCTGTAGCTTGGACAATTTGGGAAGAGCCACACTCTCTGTCTGTCTCATATATATGCACGCATATATACCTATATATACATACACACTCATATATCTGTATGTATGTGGCTGTGTAATATATATGTATTTGACCTCAAACTTAAATCTTACCAAATTACACAATATATTCAGAATTTGCAGCCTCCAAACTGTAAATGGAGTCATTCCTTTAGACAGCAGGGTGCTGAATATTCACGTGCACTAGGGTGGAGGGTTTTTTCTGCTGTGTTTTGCTGTGTGAGCGTTCATGGATCTGGTGCTGTGCCGAAGAGAGCCGTGAGAGGAAATAGCTCACTTGAGACAGAAAAGAGTCCTGTCCTTCCTGGCAAAGTGCAGCTTTGACGGGGAAATACTGATGGATGCGATGAGAGAGCACCCGGACAGGCTGCTGGAGATGTGGCACAATTTCTGACACCTTTCTGGGAACAGGTAGCAAGTTTATAGGAGGGAGAGCCTTTCCTGTGAATAGGAGAGTGTATGCCAGAGCTTACTGGTTGAACACCTTCCATCCGCGAGCCCTTCCAGGCTCTTGGGGATAATCAGGACTCTCATCTACAAGGCTGAGTGGCTGCATTTTCCTTTGGATAATATAAGCCATTTTGGGGACACTAGACATGACCTACCCGGGAGAAGTCGCCGGCTTGGCATGTTTTTATGGGCTGCCCTGGAGAAAACCACTTTGCCCCTTCTCCCCAGCAACAGTTTGGGCCTAACCAAGGTCTCTGCGTGTTTGAGGGGGACTGCTGCAGCCCCCGAACGAAAAGCCTTGGGAGTGCCCCTGCCTGCCCAGAGATGTTTGTGTAAGGCACTGGGGCTCCTGTTACCAGACCCGGAAATAAAATCTCTTGCCTTCTTTAGGAGAAACAAATGCAGCCCAATATGAGCAGGCTTTTGCCTTGAACAAACCCTCACTTGAGCATGACAAATAATGTGGGGGGGTGGCGATGAAAACACTGGGCACTGGCCCTTACTGCAGAGTTCTTTAACTTCTGCTTAGTGAATCAAAACGCTGAGGCTCAGGCAGCCAAGAAAAATATACTGAGGGGAACTTTCAGTGCTTCAGTACACAAGGAAAAGGTGAGGGTTTTGTCTGAAGAATAGTTGCTCTGGGATTTGGAAAAGATACATAGAACTCGGAGCTGGTTTGAGGGATAACCTTTCTCCTATTTTGATGCAGGGAGCGGTGCTCAAAGCTTTCCCTCCATCATCGAGGAGGCGACTCCTTGCTCGGGAAGAAAGTCCATCTCCTTACCATCAAAATAAACGTGAGGCAGGGGTTGGGGTTTTTTTTCTCTGGGTTTGTGTTAAGAATGCTCCATCTCCAGCTCCGAATATCAGATCCGCCTTTGTCCGGAGTCCCGGTGTGCAGCTGGCCGGCAGACCACCTCCAGCTGCCCAAGTCGCGTAGGGGGAAAAAAAAAAAAAAAAGGAGAGAGAAGGAAAGAAATTAATTGCTTTTAAAGCCCTCACCAGGGAAAAAAAATTAAAAAAAAGGAAAGAAAAAAAAAAAAAAAGCAAACAACCAAATAACAAAAACAAAACAAACAAACACTACCAAAAAGACCCAGTCAGACACACGAAACAATTTGAGACTTCACCAAGAAGGGTCCTCTCTGGGACGGAGAGGTTGATTTAGTGGAAGATAAGGTGGACGGACAGGTAAAATGCCAAATCAGCATTCGGTGCTGGTAAGGAAAGGACGGTAGGAGAGGAGAAATCACTTGGAAAGATGAAAATCGCACATGTGCTTCTGATGACCCCATCAGATGAGAAGTCCTCCAGGAAATACATATTTGAAACAGCCAGGAAAAACAAACATGCCTTTTATAGACTTACTTGTCCCGCCATGAAAAATGCAAACCTCGGTATGGTGCGTGTGTACCCAGGGGGTGGGAGGGAGGAAGGGGGAATAGATTTTGGAAAGAATCCGTTGAAAGCTACCTTCATCAGGAATATTCATTTGTGCTGCCCTGCTCTCCAAAAATAGTCTGCAGCGTGAAAACCGAGGCAGCATTTGAAGCTAAGGCGAGTGAGGCGAACGTCTGAGGCTGAAAAGCGACTGTCAGGAGCTCGTCTGGGTGTCAGCCCGGGTGAGACCGGCTGGCAATAGGGAGGAAGAGAAAAACCGGGGTGTGTGAAGAGTTATAAAGAGGGACTTTATCAAGTCTACAGTTTCTTGCAAAGTTGGACAAAGTCCAATATATCATATTGGAAGAGCGATTTCTAGTCGTGCAGGGGTTTGGGTCTGGGCAGAGGTACTCCCAACCGCGCCGTTTCAAAGCGATGTAGTGGTGCTGGAGGTCGGGGGAAAGAGCAGAGAACTAGATCAGAGAGCACTTTAGCTGTAAAGGTTTCATCGTCCCGAACCCTGAGCCCCGACTACCCTGTCCACGTAGCCGAACAGAGCGCGGGAAAGCCCCGACGGGACATCTGATCCCGCTCCCCTCTTTTCTTCCCTTTCTTTCCCACCTTCCCTGTTGTCCCCGCTGCGGGGCCCGGCTTTTGCCCGGTGTTTTGGGAACGCCGGCGGCAGGTGCCCCAGGAGAAAGGGCCCTCGGCAGCGGGTGGACCCGTGCCGCGTGGGGACACACGGTCCTTCACAAGGAGGCGGCGAAGGTGCACGGCCAGTCAGTCACCCGCGGGTGAGACATCTCTCCCTGCACACCTGGAGGGCTGCCGCGAGGGGGGCAGGTGACCGAACACCTCTTGTTCAGTGGCATGCGTTTAATCGAAAGTGGCTAAATATCGTCCCATTTTTGTCACCGGAGAACTGTGTGGCAGGACGTTATCAGAGATTGCGGTAGAGGCATCCTCGAGGAAGGCCCGACCCGACAACCGAGCAGGGTTGCTCCGGGACCCCTCGTCCATTTCCCCCGACGCCGTGGGACCAAGCGGCTGTCGGGGGCTGTCTGTGCTGCGGAGTGCCCTGGCTGTTCCCTACCGTCGGGGCACGCACGGAGCAGGAGCGGGACCTGTGCCCTGCAGCCCCGTCCTCCCGGCCTGCTCCGCTTCGCCGCCCGCCGCCGAAGCCGGGGGAGCGGGGCAAGGGCACGGCCTCTCCTGGGCACAGGAGCTCCTGGAGCCGGTGAAAGGGGATCCCCGGCTGCTGCGGGACCAGGGACGGCTGGGTTTCTCTCCGTGCCCAGCCGTATTCGGTTATCCACGAGCTTAATAGCTGCTCGTGGCGAGGATCCGCAGCGCAATGCACCGCGCAGGGAGCGAGGCCACGGCTGGAGCTGGGGAAATGAGGGGACGTTGAAAAATTATGAACAGTTTGGGACATGGTTCTTGAGAGCGTGTCGAGAGCACACCCAACAAAAATATCAACAACTGGAAAGTCAGGACTGTTAGGAAACCTCCCTGAACCAAACGAAACCAGACGTGGGGCAGTGAGGTGCTGGCAGCGCTGAGTGGGGCGCGGAACCGGGTGGCGGGGGCCCCACGGGTAGCCGTAGAGAGAGTGGAGTGGGATCGAGCTTTGTCCCCGAGCAGGTCACCTCGCTGCTTCCCCGAATTAGTGGATGATCCCACCTCACTGGCACTTTTAGCAGAAACCAAGGCGGTCAGAGGGAAGAGGAGTAGCTGACTGTCACGGGGCTCCGCTGCTGCGGGTGTGTGCGGATCCGGCTCCGTCTCCCCGAGCGCTACCAGAAAATGCTTTCTCCCTCATAGGTGAGGCAGATCTCCACAGGTGTGGTGTCTCTACGGTGTAGTTTCGATCGGAGGAAAGTCCCAGAACACTTTTAGCATAGAAGGGTCGTGGGTTTTTTTTTTGTTTGTTTGTTTGTTTGTTTTTTGTTGTTGCTGGTTTTTTGTTTGTTTTTTTTTTTTTTTTTTTCCCCTGGCGAGACTGGCACAGCCAAAGCGACGGTGTTTCCCACGTATCGGGTATTTGAGATCTTATGGCCAGTCTCCGAGATGCCGTTCCCGTGGGGGATCTCTGTAGGTGGAGGGCCGCCAGTCGCTCTCCAGTAATTACGCTAAATCCAGTGTATTTATTACCTCGGCTAGTGTCTGTGGGAAGGGGTCACCCCTTCCTCCGCATCGCCTCGCTGGGGCACAACGGAGAGTTCAGCCCGGGGGGCGAGTGTCGCCAGCCTGCCCTCGACCCCCGCCACCCTTGGAGGAGTACACAGAACGCCCCTGCCATCGGCCCCGAGGGTTGCGTGGTGGGGGGATCCCAGCCCCCCGTAAGCGCCCAGCGGCGCCCCGGCTCCCCCTCCCCGGGGCCGGCGCTGGTTGTATGGGCTCGCTGGAGCAGCTCGCTGGAGTGCTCCCAGGGGCAGCCCTGAGAGACTCACAGAGCGGCTGCCGTGTGAGAACGAGGAAAGGCTTAAGCCTGCTGCCTACCCGCTCGCTTGGCATGCGTTGCCATTTCGATGGTATCTCGCTTTTGGAGTCATTTTATGGCTGGGGGAAATCTAATCCAGTGAAGAGAAAGGAAGAGAATACTGTTGGCATTGAATGAACTCCGTGTGGTAATTTTCGGGCAAATGTGCGAGTTTCCATGCCAAAGCAAAGTGTTTTCTCGTCGGGTCTGCTCATACTCTGAAGGGAGGCGAAGACACCATTTAAGAAATCCAGCTGGTTGCAAATCATACATTTAATCTCTCAGCTGGAATGATTTAATGGATCAGTATCGAGTAACAGCCCTGGAAAAGTAGCCTCCTAAAAAAACAGAGATAAATCCTGATTGAATAATAGTAAATGAAAACCGTGGATTACAGTGACTGCAAGACAGTATTTTCTTTGCAGTTCTCAAAAGATGCCCCCCTCAGAGGGGCCAATCGAGCCGAGGAAGCCCCGCGTGCCGGTTCGATGTTGGCGGGGGCAGGTCCTGGCAGCTGCCGTGCCCCCGCTTAACCCGCCTGGGTGCGGGTTCTCCACTCGCTCCTCAAGCCCTGGGCACCTTCCGAAACAGCCTGTGTGCTGCGCAAGCAGCAGGGACAAGCTCTAGCTCCGGCTCTCGGTGGCCGGGTGAACGCCGATGTGCCCGGGCCAGAGGCGGGTCTGAGGCTGGGGACATCGGCGGGGGCACCAGGGGGCTCCTCCTGAGGGGACAGCCAGCCCCGAGCCGCGGCGCCAGCCTTGCCGTAACCCACCAGTCTGCCTTGGGCCGGCCCAGGGGCCCAGCCGGGATTTTTCTTCTTCCATGAGAGAAGACGTAGAAGAGGGGGAAGGAACTGCTAACGCCGGGAAAAGTTGAATTCTTCCTCGAAATGTGAAAACAGGAGAACAAACCCGTTACCCCTCTCTGTCATTTTGGGTCGTGTGAGAGAGAAGGAGAGGGATCTGCGCCCTGAAGCGTTGTCGGGGTGACAGGGAAAGACGTGGGGCACAGGGCCCCGCGCGTCGCCCCGCGCTGCCGCATCGCGCTGCCGGTGGGACCATCGGGGGTCGGTGACGCAGCGGGGGCCCCTTCGGCCTCCGGGGCTCCGGGGGCTTGTTTTTTAACCCTTCTGTTGCCGCAACTTCAAGAGCGGTTCGGGCAAAGCCGTCCTTGAAGCAGGATCGCTACCGGGAGTACAAAGCACTTGACTCGCCTCCTCTGGCTGAGGAGAAGGTCATTACCGCGCCTAATTAAAAGCAGTTCCTCCGTAGGCAGGTGCTTCCCTCGCAGCCGTCCCGGGAGCCGGGCTGGGAGGGGCTCACCAGCCCTTCCGTGCCGCCGCTCGGGCCCCGGGGTGGGGGGCTGCTAAGCGGGACCACGGCCTCTCACCCCAAAAGCCCTCGGGGAGACCATTCTGCACCTCGCTCTGCCCTGCCAGCTGGGCGAGGGAAGAATGGGACCGAGGAGTCAGCACACGCCTGGCCGCTGCCCGCACGCCTGTGGACGCTGCCCGAGCTGCCCTTCTCGCTTCTGTGGCGGCGAGGGGCCGGAGGTTTCTTTTTGTTATTATTGTTGTTGTTATTATTATTATTTTCCAAATACACTTTATAATATCTTCGCAGCTCGGAGGAGCAAGAGTTTTAGGGTGAGATGCTCTCACGCTTCCCGGTGTTCCGTGTCACCGACCGTGAGGCACCCTCGGTGACACGGGTGACACCCAGGTAAGCGTCCCTGCAGGGGGCTGGGAAGGGGTACCCTCGGGCGGAGGGGGCACACACATTTGTTTTGGGTTATTTTACAGGGTGAAAATATGAGAGGGCGGCGACCGTAGTGAGGCAGGGGCCGCCCCGCTGCCCGCCCGGCCGGGCCGAGCAGCATCGCCCTTATAAGGAATGTAATTCAAGGGCGAATGGCGTCATCTCGGCACTAGCACGTTTTTGTCATTAAATGTACTCCGGTAGTACTAGTTGTTTATATTTACAGGGCATTCTTGAAAGCAAACCACACCCCTAGATGAATGTGGAGCCGGTGAAAGTCAGTACTTTTCGAGGACAATTTTGGTGACAAGGGCAGCTCGGGTTAAAACCGGTTTCGTTCTATGTCACCTATTTTTAGATATGGAAAACCTAAAAGAAGTTAAATAAACGGGACATAGAAAAAATCTCAGAAAGTGTTGCGAATCTCAATCTATTTTTTCTTTGTTCGCATAATTGTGAAAACAATCTCAGCCTCTTTCTAAAAATATTACTGTATGTGTGCACTGTATATTAATCTAAATCTAAATTTAAAACCACTACTCCATTTCAAAAGACCTCTCCAAAACGTTTAAACCATCTCAATGTCTTACAAGGTTTATGCATAGAAAGCTTGTTAAAATTCTGATTTCTTTTTCTGCAGGTGAGAAGGACTTTGACAAATGGATATTTTATATTTCCTACTAATACTTTTCACATTTTCTTCAGTTTATTAGTATAAGCTTTTGAAAAAAATCTCCACCAGCCTGGTCTGCTGAAATCATAGCTACTGTCACCCAGCTCATTTCTGTATGAAAAGTTAAGTAAAACAGCTACTCTAAAAAGTGATCATTTGCCCTAACAAGAAAACAGTTGATCTTCATCCTGAAGGACTCAGTGGTGCTATTTATCATGTTACTTTCAATCTATACAATCTTTATGACTACTTTTTCTATTAAGTTGCTCATGTCCAACAAACATGTAAGTGGATATGTGTACAATTTCTATTTAGGTACAATATGCTTTAAAACACAGATTCATGGGTGTTTAATGCTATTAGTAACAATACAGCTACAGAAATTCAAATAAGTTCTTTCTAGAGTATTTGAAAAGGATTTGTGTCTTTTCCTTGGTTTGTTTTTCAGCCAAGGGCTAAAGCCTGGCCCTGTTCTTTTTGAAGACAGTGGCAAAGTTCCCACCTACACCCCAAGGAGTTGTGAAGTCAGTCAGAGTTTTTCCATGGACTTTGGACCAAGCCCATAGCATGAGTCAATTTAAGAAGTGATTAATTCTCTCTCATAGAAATGCACATTGCCTTTGCTTAAATAACTGCATCTCGAGGATTTTTCTGCCCTCATATTCTAGGATCCTAAATGAATAAATTCTTTGGTAAAAATTTCCTTGAAATGGGTCCAGCCCTCTCTGCCCCCACCAAGTACTCACCTCCAGTTTGGGACTTGCTCTAGGTGGCACAACCCTTACACAAAACCACTATTTTTGTCACTGTTTGCCTTCTGACCTGTCTTCCCCCTAATCCTCCAGCAAATGTATAAGGAGATGCAGGGAGGCCCTGGAGCTCCAACACCAGCACCAGACACGATGACATGAAAAGAAAGACTCACTCTCCCTATTCTTTATTTCTGGCATTAAGTCCCCTACTTTCTTCACCCTGCAATTTCCTCAACCTCCCTTCAATGAATATGCCCCAGGATAAGTGGTTTTATGTGAGTAGGAATGGCTTTAATGCCCTCTGCTAGTTACAGAAAACTCATCCACCCCTTCCTGCTTACCACCAACTAAAAGGAAAGAGTCAGGGTCTCTTTGGATGCAGTCTCTTTGGAAGACCAGGCTGTTTGGATAGATTCTGGTCACAAAATCATCTACTACCAGATTATCCAAGGAGAACAATGCATCCAGCACCAGGCAGGAGCAGGCATTACTGGGTGACAGGCCCCTCCTGCAGCCTGACCTCCCCACCCAGCAGCTGGTGCATGTTCATATCTGCCATACCCATCTCTCTCTGCTCAGCCAGCTTCAGCAGCGGGGGGGGAAAGGTGAGCCCCTTGCTGCATTTCCAGCTTGCCATCAGTCTGTGCTTTGTATAGTTTGGCTGGACCCCAGAGCCTGCCTGGGACTCTTCAGATCACATCTGTGTTTGATTACATCTGTTTGGAGCATCTGCTTATGTCTATCTGTGGCATTATAAAGGAATCTCCGAGGCCAGTTTTGTTGTGTCATGCAGAAATGAAATGGTGTCAGCACTGCAGCACCGTCAGTGACCCAGCAACCAGAGCACAGCCCAGGGAGATGAGGAGAGGGAGAAACAGGGAGGAGCAAATGGTGGTTGGATTTTATCCACCAACGCCAGCACATGGACCCACTGCCACCAGCACTCACTGACATTTCAGCTGCAAAATCTGCTTGTGTTTATCTATGTCCAGAGGAGACATTGTAATAATAAATGTTTAATTTCTTGCAAATCCCTGCTGTCCAAGGAGTGAATGAAGCTGGGTAGGTTGGAAGAGTTTGTACATTTGTGTGTATTTCCCAAATACTGACTTGGAAACCTGTGGTTGCTAGTCCCAGTGCTTCCTGCTCAGGGGTAAATCACTGGCATTTCCAGCTGGTGCAGCAGTACTGGCTGGGCAAGGCCAGAGGGGAAGCAGTGGAGACAGAAGCCAGATAGAGCTTATAGAACTCAGCATTTATTTATGGCATCATAGCAATTAATCTCACCTTTTAACTTTGTGGCAACTGTATCAAGTCTCTGGTTACATTCAACCAGAAACAAAATCACTGTGTACAAGCAGGTCGGTGACACTGATATTTCATAAATCTTCTGTCATTTACAAACAAGTAAGTTTTATCCATCTGAAATAGGTGATGGAAGGCAGTGCTGCATGTCATCTATGGTTGTGTTGAAATGGTGGATTTGCAGATGCAGTGGGTTGGGTTTTTCAACTAGATGTCGAGATCTAATTGACAATGTTAAAAAAAAAAGGGACAAAATATTTATGAGAACCCACACTCAACTCTTCAAAACAGACAAGAGTGCTAATCTGACTGCCCATTACAGAGTGAAGGTCAGCAAGAAGAACACCCAGTGTGACCCGTGTGCTTCAGGATACTGGTACGGCTACAAGCACCTGTAAGCAAAAGCAGCATAAGCATTTTACAGCTGAGAAATCTGGGACAGGGAACTGGCTAACAAGCCTGGAATTCCAAACTACTGATAGCCCAGTGTTATCTCAAACACCTTTTAAGACTCATTTGTAGATGAAAACTCCCAGCCTTATAAGAGCCTTATAAATTTCCTGAGCATCTGAGAAAGACAGGTGGAAGTGTCCTTGACACATTTTCTCATGTGCTGCACCAAATCTTGCCCCCTTTGCCCATCAAGTGTAGCTTTCTCCACTGGGGCTGGCATTGCTGTAACCTCTGAAGAATGCTGCTATTAATTACACAGCTTTGCTCTCTCACACTGCAAAGCTAAAAACCTGTATTCTACCTTTCACTACCATCAGCATTCTCTATCACAATACAGTAATAGTGCAGGATTTGTGATCTGATAGGACATAACACAGTGTACAGTTGGCATTTCATCAGAGCCTGTTCTCCCAGAATTCCCAATCGTGTCACCAAAGAAATGGTGAGTTAGGCAGAGTTTCACTGACAAAATGCTGTCAGTAATTTTTTCTGTGATGAAAAATTTTGCAGTTGATGTACATTGTCTCTAACAGGTGTTCATTTCCTTTTATCTATTGATAGAATTATTCCTTCTGGAAATAAATACGGGCTTGAGGAGAAATTGTGTTTTGCCACTCTCATTTTATTGTATGGAATTCACAGATTGAAGGCCTCTGTTATAAGCTTATGCTTTACCTTTCAGTGTCATAAGTGATGGAACTGTCCACCTTCAAAATAAAACAGGAGGCACCCATAAGTGTAAGGTATGATAAGCTCTAGAAGAAACAGTGTCCAGTGCTTGGATTGTGAGTCTTGTGAGTTGGCACAGCCTTGAAAACTGTCTAGGTATCTGTTCTGTGCAGATGGGATGACATTTTACAGTTCTCTGTCTTTACTAGGGAAAAGACATTCATCCTGACTTGCCCCTGCTAAAGAATAAATCCCCTTAAATACCTCTTACATTTTATGTAATGTTTTACAAAATCATGCCCATCTCTTTTCTGCTACATCTCAGACTGCTTCTGTTGATTTTCCCCAAAGGTTTGCCAGTTTGTTCCTACAGTTCAAATAATACTGTCCTGAATTTAACATAGCATGGCAGTGGAGTGGGATCACATGAGAGCTATTGCAACTCCCTTTTATGAGATAAAAAGCATCTATATCAGTTACCACAGCTTGGACTGGTACAGCAATGAAATGAAGGGGCATATCCGCCCTGACATTCACTAGCTTGCCTGATTTTTACTATCTATTAATTTTTTTTCATAGACATTTTTATGCTGTGGGGTTTTTTCCTCAGACAAATTTCTTACAGTTAATTTCTACCCATATTTTTTTCTTTCTGGATTTCTTTGCTTCATTCTAAATTCAGCAACATTTCCTAACTCAATGTCATTTCAAAGTGTCAGTGATATGAATTGTGTGTTCCCTCTGATCGTTAATGAAGATGTCAAATATGATGTCAGATACTGCTCTCACTAAATACTCCTTTCTTTATTTGATACACTAAATTACATTAAATCTGATGGTGGTTTGTTTTTTTTTTTTTTAGAGCCGTTCAGGTACCTTTCAAACTTCATGTATTCTCTCAGGAATTTAAAATTAATTTCCAGGTAAGATTTGACTATTAAACTATCTAATAAAATGTATATATAGTCATTGCATCTCCTTCAACATCCAGTTTTCTGACTAGATAGGAAAATGAATGATTAATTTTCCATGTTGGGATTCTTTCTTGACAACCCTGTTGCAATCAGTTTGCACATGTAAAAGAGGTCCCATGCTTCCCTGAAGTCATGAATTTATTGCACCTGTGGTAGAAAATAAGGACTAACTTTAAGCCCCAGGTGTGAGGAATATTCAGGAAGGAGAATAGCAGTGAGGGAAAGCTGTCATGTGGAATAATTAATTTAGTGCACTCCCAAACAACTGATTTTTTTTCTTTCTGGAACAGTTTGAGCTCAAGGAAGCAGCAGCATGTTGGCTGAGCGAATTGTTTTGCCATGGGCTGCTCCTTGTCATTGTTTTTCCTTGAGGATTTCAACGTCTTCCTCTCACATGACTAATGTCATATTAGAGAGAAGATCCTTGGAGCTTCCAGGACAAGATTCGGGTTGGATGCACACCCATGGCAGGTTGCACAGAGTCAGCAAGGCAACCTCAAAGTGCAAAACTCCTGGTGTGGTCAAAACTGAGAGGAATTCACAATAAAAATAGTTCTCTATCTGAAAATACAGAATCATTTAAGCAAGAAAGGCCAACTTCCTGGGGGAAAAGGGGGAACAAATTCTTGATGACAGCTGTATTAATTTTTTNATTTTTTTTTTTTTTTTTTTTTTTTGTGAATATCTCATCCTGTTTCTCCTAGTATCAGAGGTTTATCTCTTAATGTACTGATTTCAAAATTACATGGCTCTAAACATCCCATAGAGTAGGCTGGGAGAAGCCTTCAGGAGTAATCAGAAATCACAGGTTAGAAAGAAGAGAGAAGTGCTGATGATGAACAGGGTAGATGCAGAAGATTTGAATGGATCTCTGAGGCTATGAAATCTAGACATCAAAAGCAAAGTAAACCAAATCTTTAATTTGGTTTGGCCTGCATATCACTGGAAACATCAATTCTGCATCAATCAACTGCATTTTATGAAAAAATGGTCTTCACTAGTACCAAAAACTAATCTCTTCTCCTCTAGCTCTCCTCTTCACTCTTTATCATTTGCCAAAAAAACCATTTGATTTCTTTAGCTGCCATAAATAGCAGTCCACCTGCCAAAGTTACAGGTCAGCCTGGTCAGTAGGCCCTCTCACACGCCTCTTCTGTTTGCCTCTCGTGCAGCCGGTCTGACTTCCACCCCACACTGTCAGGGTGCCTGTGTCACCCAGTGCTCAGTTTTGGCCCCAAGCACGCTAACAAGGGCCATCAGTTGATTTAGCCTTGGACCCTGCAGCTGAGGAGCTGTTCCCCGGACCATTTCCTTGCTGCAGGGCTCCTGTCTGCCCCAGGTGCCTCATGCTCAGCCCGTTGTAGGCTGGGGTCCCTCATGCCCGGAGCTGCTCCACTGTTTCCAGCTGCAGCTTTGGGAAGAGCGAACCAGTGCCAGGGTGCCGGTGCTGACCAGAGCCATAGCTTTGCTTCCTCCAGAAGACCCCTCCGCGCCACAGTGTTCCGCTTCCTCCTCAGTTCCTTTGACAACTGCTGTCACAGTACCTGGCACGGAACAACACACGCGGCCGTGCAGATCATCCGTGCAAAACACGTAACGCAAACGCTCGTCCGTCACCTGTTCCTCCATCACTCATCTGTGGCCGCGGAGTCAGCCCGTGTCCCGACTGGGCCGCTCCCAGACGTCACGGTGGCACGGCAGGGCTCACGGTGACAGCACAGAGCTCACGATGGCACAGAGGGGCCCACGGTGGCACGGCGGGGCTCACGATGGCACGGCAGGGCTCACGGTGGCACAGCGGAGCTCAC
>VZTR01024670.1:158179-200472 GCA_013400775.1 Chaetops frenatus | reverse complement strand
GGCAGCGGCGGCGCCTCTGCGCGCTCCCGGGGCGGCCCCGGGCGCAGCCCCGCGCTGCTTCAGACACCGCGGCAGAAAGAGAGGTGTCTCTGCTCCGTTTGCAAGCTCTGTTAGAGACGCTAATCAGAAAATGAGTTTTCCACTCTTACAGGCAGACGGCTGGGAACTGATTTTTAGTGGCATTCTAAAGAAGAAAGGCTTTGCGATTCCCATTCTCCTGGTGTAGTAATAAACCCCAAATTTTATGATACGATGATACTTTATGACACTTGAGGATCCATATAAAGCGTAGCGAAGGTGTCACATTCCAGACACTCGGTCCTTGCATGACTTAGACACCTCAGATTAATAACTGCAGGAGAGCTTGCCCGTGCTGGCCTCAGGCTCACACATTGCACACGCCCGGCGTGTCTTCAGGGTGTCTCAGCAGCAGCAGCAGCAGCAGCGGCAGCGAGAATCAAAACAACAACAACAAAAAAGATGAGAGGGCTCCAGTTCTCATTTTGCCTCCTCCAATTCTGAGTTTCTCAATGGAATCAACTCCAGCAGTGTTGCTCATCATTTAAACCAGGGTGAGAGGGAAGCCATGGGTTTTCTGGTCCAGAGGTGAGACATGAGATGGTTGTAACAGAGGGAGTGCAGAGTCCTGAGGAAAAAGACCTGTTGCTGACACTGCTGCCATGAGGACCAGAGAGTGGACATAGGAGACCGGGGTAGCCTTGGGATGAGGAGTGAAGAAGGAATCAGGAACCGATTGCAGGTGAGTGCAGAACATTGTCTGTTTATTCAGGTGAGAAGGGTCAGCAGCTCCATTCCAGCTAGGTGGTGATTCTCAGTGCTGTTTTCTGAAACACCTTTTTCTTAAGAAGACAGGAGTAGGCAAACTGTATCAGGCTTAGCCACTTGCTCAATCACTGGCCTGGCCTGACACTGACTCACTACAGGTGCTGCAGAGAGAGGCATGGAAACCCTCTTGTGTCAGTGCCTTGCTTGTAAATACCTGCCTACTTTCTGTGCCCTAAGCAGGGACTGGACCCCAGGACAAGAGGTTTGTTCTAATCCATCTCAGTGACCATGCATGTGTAGGAGTGATACCCAGTTCCTATCTGAGATTGTTAGCTATGGTTCTAACTTCTCCAGGTAACTCATGAGGGACTGAGGACACTCAAGTTCAGGTCATTTGCCCACACTCTTTCCAACCTCTTTCCCAAGATTCCCAGACACAACAACAAATACTTCCTCTGCTACTCATTAAAGTGCTGGATTCTCATTCTATCACACAGTTTCTATCCAGTGGGTGATGGTTCACATTGCACACAGTGATCTTAAAAGCAGAAACAGATGCTGTTCATGTATATTTCATTGAGCTGACCTGTTATGCCAAGCCAGGCAGTGACTGATAAAGCTTGCAGATTCCTTTGTCCATAAATTCATGACGTGTCCTACATTCTGCCACCATGCTGCTGCACACGTCTGAGCTCTTCTGGTTAAAGCAGCTTCTTCTTGAACCTGGCAAATGTGACAACTGTTAAAATATGTTACATTATCAGTAGGAGTCACGTGTTCCTTCTTTCTAAATGAGCTAATGCAGCTACAGTTTAAACTTTTTTAAATAATCCATTACCTGCTTAACTGATTAGGTGTTGACATTGATTTCATTTGAGCATGTTGAGGGGGTCTTGTCAGACCTTGTTAGGTTAGAAATGCTTCTGCCACCACTCATACATGACAGCAGCCTCATTTTCTAACTTAATGGCATTGGCTTTATTAGGAGCGCATTTGCCATCATTCATCTGTCCAATCAGAGCTCTATAGCACTTGGCAGGAACTGCAGCAGGGAACATTTCTCTTCTGTAATGATATGTAGGTCAGTCATCCAACACTGTATTTAGCCTCCACTGGGACAGGTACAATGGCATGAAGCCAGCCACAGGAATTTGCTCGTACAGGCAATTTAAGCAGAGCTGAGTGCTCTCTAGCCCAGCTATCCTGAGGTCTCAGGACCTTAGGTCTGCAGTCAGCAAGGTTATGAGTGTCTAGCACCACCCGTGTTTCATTAAAGATAGATACATCAAAATGGAATATCTATGGTGTTGGGCCATAGGAACTTTAGGGATTGCTTTCTCTTTAGAAAAACAACCTTTGAAGGGCAAAACCCACAAAAGTTTTGTGTAGACCTTATGAGATCAGGGTTGGGTCCAGCATGGAGGATCTGTTGTCCTTTCTCATCTCTCGTGCTGGCATTCCCTGCCCTCCTCACTCAGTGCTCTGAGCTCACTCCAGTCCAGAGGAAGGAGTGGTTATGTAGCTATGCAGCATTCCTTAAATATATGCCAATATAGTCACTCTTAGCATATGGCCCCAAATACCCTCATGTCCAATGACAGAAGGAACAGATTTTCTTTTCATGCTCAAAGTTCAACTTAGGATCCCTAACAGACGAATGACAACTGACCAAAAATATTTTAGCTGTCTTGAACACTTTATACACAGATACGAGATACACAGAAATGAGATTAAATGTAACCAATTTAGCAGATCTCAGGTCACCAAATCCCTCCACATTTACAAAAACTCCAGATAATACAGTCCATTGGTCAAGACTTGGTTCAGGAGGGTTGAGGACTCAAGTACATCTGGTAGCAGAAGAGCTGAACATTCACAGTTCTTGCTAGATTCATGTAAGATCATGTAAGACAAAGTGTCACAATGTGAAAATTCAAAAACTGTTGCAGTCCCATCTGAGGCTGAGGCATGATGCTAGACTGCAAAGTCTTGAGCTTCCATTGCCACAAAAGCAAAAGACAGACCATACTTTCACGTGGAATTAATATCTCTGAGACACATTTTGTCCTGCATACTGTCAAAACCTGAACAGGGATGCAGAGTGAAGTAAATATTTTCTGTCTCTCTTTCAGTACCCAACCTTTTTTTCTTCTATCATGTTGCCAACAGAATTGTATCATCATTATAGCTGTGAGGATGTCTCTTCAGAACTGTGTCTGTATTGCATCATGCATTGATTAGTGCAGTGTTTGACTAGGAAATAGGTAGAGCTTTGTAACTCAATGGCAATCTAAATCCAAGAAGAAGGAACCAGATGACAACACTGTGGGTAGTCACATGCTACAGAGAGGGAGTTCAGAAAGCCCAAGGCACAGGATAGATAAGACCTACTGCAGTATAAATACTTCTGTTACTTTGAATACTAAAAAAAATGTAAGTCTAGATTGTCTGAACTAGACTCTGAACACCTAGCTCAGGGATGCTTTTAAGTCCCAGAAGAAAGCAAAAGCTGCCCAGTCTTTAGCACCACCAGACCCTCAGGGCACCTCCATGCTGTGCATCAAAGCACACTGCAGGCTCTGTCTATGCCAGCAGAGCAGAAAGAGGGTAAGAAATAAAGGGACAGGCAGGAGCCAAGGGCAGGCTGGGGCTCTGCCCAACTCAGCATTCTGCCCTTAGTGCAGGATTATCCATCCTCCTGCCATCCTTCCTGGCCTTGTGACTTTGCATTCCCAGCTATGCAACAAACTAACCTCAGCAAAAGGGAGGAATGTGGCACTGACATAAGTGCCTGATAGACTGGAGGAAATTTCTAGGGTGTAGAGTCACAACCCTTCAATGCAGTGATAACCTATATTCTAATATTCTAATTCTCAGCTGAGTGAAAGCATCTCATGTTGTGAAGCAGAGTTTTCGGATATTCTGCTGCCATGCATCTAACATGTTTTTTCTCTTCACATTTTCCGACAAAACACACCAGTTTTTTAGATTGCTATCTAGAGACTCCATCTATTAACTGTGCATTTGGTCTGTCTGACTCATTTAGATGCACTGGGTCTTCTTCCTGGTGCTAAAGGGGCTTGTGGTTAAGTGTTGCTGTACCTAAATTAGGTGATTTGGATCTGTTCATATGTGAAAAATTATTGTATTAATTTACCTTCATTAGGATCAACTACTGCCTTGCTGCCTTCTGGGAGAATAATGCTCAACCTGAGCAAAGATGTTTCAAATTGCTTATGGATTCTAGCTCCATATATTAATTCTAAATCATGGTCCAAATTTGCCTTGATTTCAGGTTTGTAGTAGCACTGTCTGCAATGACATTACACAGTGGAATTTTCATAGGAAGTCTATGAAAACTTACTTTAGGTGAGGGGCTAAAGGTCTGGAAACTCACCCTCTCAGAAACATCTTCATAAATCCTAAGTGACGCAATGTCTTTCAGAAATATGAGCCCCTTACAAAGAAGATGAAAGTTTGCCAGCCAATTTTTTTTCTCATTTTTGGGTGGCTGTGACCAACAAGCAGTAAGGTGGCAGGAGAGCCTTGTGATTAACACTCAGCAGACCCTGTTCACATCCCAGCTCTGTCTCTTATTTCCATACCTCTTGGCCAGTCCAGAGGAAGTAACTGGATGTGTCTGAGAGGTGCTGATCTGCACAACAGCCTTTTTGTCTGAGAGCCCCTGATGGCTGCCAGACAGCCAAAAATCCAGTAGGTTCCTGGTGGAATTTAGGTAGGGCAGTGGGTTGTCCTAAAAACAATACAGTCCTATTCAAAATGACAGACCTGGCAGGTCTGTATTCCTTGACTGGCTGTGTGCATCTTACTGTATGCATAATTTATACAATAAGATCAGATATGCAATTTGTGAGATAGGGACAGTAATTATTTCTTTTTCTCTGCTCTCCTTTGCTTGTATACTTTCTCTCCCAGAAGACAACTGCATGCTCCACTGACTATGCATAGCCCTGATGCCATCTGGGGCCTCTAGATGGTACTGTAATATAAAAATATAGTGAACTGACAGATGGGTACTTCTTAAAAAAAATGGCCATTTTGCAGGAAAATGCCACAAAAGGCATAAATGGGTTAGCCAAGTTCTAGCTTCCGTAGCTGGACTGTATCAAATATATGTAATGAACAAGCATAGCCAAGAGGAGGATTTTTGTTCATTAGACGTACCTGAAGGAAAGTCTAAACTATTGCTAACCCTTTCATGTCTTACAAATCCACTCTCTGTTGCCTTCCTTAAATTCCTTCCAGGTTAAAAAAGCCAAGCATAGAAAATGACCTCTTGTTATGGAAGCCAATGCATCTTCACTGGGTCACACAAAAGTCAATTTTCTCTGCTTTGCAATGGGCTTTCTCTGGCAGTCCCTTTGAACACAGGTAACTGACAGCAGGAGCCTATCACACCCTGCTCCAGAGTTTCTGAAGAAAGAATGTCAGAGATTCAAAATCCCTGCAAAGGGAACACCCCTGTCAAGGGAAGGCTTTGAAGTGACACTAAACATATATTTATAATTACAGATGAGGCGATATACTATGCACAAGGAATAAAGACACGCAGCGTGTCCTAGGGGCATGGCAGGAGAGGTGACATGCATCATGAAGCCTTGTTAAACTGCTCACTGGGGCTGAGGAAACCTGAGGCTGGTGCTTCCTATCACTTTTCATGTCACAATGCAATCCTTTTGCTTGCAGGAGTGTGCACACCTCACATGCACTATTGATATCCCTTAAAGACACGACATAACTCTAAGGCCTACTTCAAGAAGGGAACATAATCTTGTTCACATACCCAGCACAGATGCCAGAAAGGATGCAGGACAGATTTTTAGGTAGTTCAGCTCAGTGTGCTCCCTGTGAGAGGCCTGAACTAAGGCAAACAAGCCTCAGGAGGATCACTTGGAAAGAGTTAGAGACTTGCTGCCATTTGCCTGGAAGGCTTGGAGAGAAAAGCAAAGCCAAAAACAGCCAGAACATGTACGTTTCTATTTAGAGATCTAGTTGTCTCCATCTCTTTGTGTGTGTGCACATATGCATGCAAGAGTGATTAGGATCTCAGAATGAAAGCCGTTTATTAAAGCAGTCAGTTGTTTTCATGGTAGGAAAACATACATGTATGCATACACACACAAACACATATATACATGTATATATTTCCTCACAAACGTGTATTTGTGCACAGACATCTTCCATGCATAAAAGTCTGCAGCACTGACTCCCCTATTCAGGAAAATGCATGGCTGTTATTTTTTATTTCACAAAATGCCTGAGTGAGTGTCCCTAGAGAGTCAGAGCCCCCGGTATCTATTGGAGAACAGTGATTTACCTCTACTGCAAGTACTAGGCTCTTGGTTCCAAACCAAATGGATCAATAGCTCCCAACCTCTCAAATCCCCTTTGTATTCTCAAAGATGATTTGAAGACACGTGTGAATGTGCCCAGATGTCCAGATGACAACTTCCTTCCAACCCACCAGGTAACTGTAAGAAAAAATCTGAGTTCCAGCTTTTAGCCAAACTGAGCGATGGGCATGGTGAGTAAACATTCCTGTAGACTGCATTAAAATCACAGCATTTGCCTCACTGAGGTATCCATCTGTGGTACCTTCACTGGTTTGCTACAAATAGCAAGGTTTGTCTTTAGCAAGTGACATCCACAATTATTTAAACCATGCTTTCCCAGAGTGCTTTATCCTGAGGGAGAGCAGACACGTGATGCCTGAAAATGATGCATTTCCTGTGCAAATCTGATTACAGGATCACTTTGTGGATGAAGTGTCCATCTGAGCTACACATCAACAATTGCTAAACAATAGCTGGCAAGAATCCCTGACATACTGCTAATTCTCGTTTATGTTTCATACATTCCTCTTCACCCACAGAATTTAATTGACACTGCTCTTTGTGTTTCACCTGCCAGTTTTGATCAAGCCCATATAAAGAAGGATACATATTTAAACTACCACAGCAGGAGTAATTCGAATCAAATACAGGTTTGCATGATGGTAAACTTATTTTAAATCTTCAGGACTGCCGTTATGAGGTGGGATGCCACATCCTGGCTGGAATAGTAATTGAATCTGAATGCAAATCATCCTTTATATGGCAATGTTTTTCTCTCCTCCTCTGTGCGTGTGGAATATGTTTATTTTATTTTACGGCTCATTCAGGCCACAAGGTTTTCTAGTCAATTCTTTGCAGTCAGATATGACTGCCTTCCAAAAAATTAAGGCCATACCATGGCCTTCTTCCTCATTTTCCTTGTCTTACACAACAGCCACCCTGAGTATTTTTACAAAGCTTTCCAAGTGGTATCTTGACAGGACTTCCAATCAGAAAAGCATCCCATCTACACAGGTTATTCTCAGGAGCAGGTAGGCTAGATGAGCAACTCATGTGAATGTGAAACACTTTCTCTTGAAAGTAATAGCCTCTTCTTCCCTAAGGAATGGTTAAACATGATCTAATTTGCAGCACAGCCTGTCCTGCAGACTCAATAGAGATTGGTCTGGTCATCTCCAAGGCTGTAGTCACAAGACAAAGATAGTATGTTCCCCAAAGACTCCCCTCTGGCACCTGTCTAGGAGGCAGAAAGAATTTAAAGGCACACAGAGCAACTATACAGGTAGGCAGTGAGGTCTTGGGAGCAGTATGAACTCTGAGACATTTGTGGGACTGCACAGCTGATGCACAGAACACACACAGCCCCTGGAGCTGTACAGCTCACTCAGAGGCCCAGGGCAATGATGTCATCTATACTTTCACACAGCAGCCTCTTTCACAGCACAACAAAATACACCATCAGGAGGTGAGTCCACACTGCTCTGCTCCCCTGCTGTGTTAGCACCAGAGCCTTCTGGGGAGATCTGGAGAGCTCCCTTTATACTCTTCCCCAAAGGATATCCTCACACACGATTTACAGAGAATTTTTCACCTGGGAGATTTTACTCCATCTGGGAGAGCTAGAGGATGGAAGGAGATGGCAATCCAGATTTACTATCAACTAGAATAAAGGTGTAGAACAGGCAGGACCTAGAGGCTTAGCCCTTTGGAGGAAGAGCACACACAAATGTTCCTAGATAGTTTTCCCAAACAGTTTCTCTGATGCAAGTGTCCATATGAAAATTTGACTTCTATAAGGAATTCGCCATAAACTTTCATATGTGATGAATGCCCCATCCTCTTCTAAGAATGTTTCTTTCTTATTTATGTAGTCTATGTGCTGCATGAGCCTTAGTGAGAGAAAGCAACACCCTATTAAAAAAAGGCATAAGATGATTTTGTAACATGTTTATTTAGAAATCCTCTGCTAAAATATCATGGTGACAGTTTTGTTGCACAGTAGTTTTTAAGCAACTCTGTCATAGATCTAGACTGAACCAGTCAGATCAGCTACAAATATTAAATAAATCTATAATTCATTCCTAAAAGATTTACAAAAAGTACTTAAAGGCTACAGGCTGTAGACAAGAGCGTGAAAGAGTCATAGTGGGTGCAATCTACCAGAAATTAGCATTTTTTAACTTCCTCATTGATTAGTGAAGCTTGAACCACTTCCAGCAAGCCTAACATTTCTAACAATTGTTTAGTGAGATATGAGCTGGTTTTAAAGCCAATTTTTCTACAGCGTCATATTATGTATACCTTCTTGCTATATAATCACATTTTATGGTATTTGTTTTAACAAATTGAAAGCTTTTTACATATATTGTTCTTTCTAACATACTGGTATTTACTCATTTTGAAAAAAACCTCTAATCCCATTTTAAATCAAACACAGCTAACTTCTATTAATGTAAGTTTTATGTTTTGACCAGCTATAACAAAACTGCCTCCAAAGTATGTGGAATAAAAATCATATACATGAAGATTTGCTCTGCTGTCATTTCACTGCAGCCCTAGGATGTCTGACATCGCTGATGTCTGATTGAAAGCAAACATGGAGTTCTCTTAATTGGGATGATACAGATACGAAGTGACATTATCATGCTACTTTTGATTGTACCTTAAGAACATTTGTCTTGATCTTTTCCTGTGGTTGTTTTCTTGTTCAAACAGTTATATCCATAGCACTGTATCTCCAGCTGCAGTATTTTGGAAGGCCATTGTATTATTGGCCTAACTGTGGCCGGCTTGCAGCTTCTCTGTTGCTATTTCCTAGTGTTCCAGCTACTTTCCTGCATCAGCATTAGTGTTTTTGCATCACCCAGGATGTCTGATGGTTCACTGATCCAACTGAAACTGACCCTGTAAAAAGCAATAAAATAGTTTTATGACGAGTGAAGCTGCACACACACAAAAAAAAAAAAAAAAAGAAGGAAGAAGAGAGGCATAGAGTTAGCCAGTAATTAAATGATCCCAAGAAAATTACAGACTTCTTGTAGTCTTTTCTCTGAACATGAATAAGCTATATCTAGCTATAGCTGCTGAGAATCTGGCCTTGTATATGTACACGAAATGCTTTCTCTGCATAATTCCTGTAATCACATTTCCTTGTGAGCTTCCTGCTTCATTTTGGCTAATATCTAAATTGTATCTCCTTTATTTTTTCTGAAATCCTTACTCTTCTTTGTTGGATGTCTGTGCATCTCATTATTGGCTGTATTTCTCTAATATGAAAATGCTGCATTCCCATAAGTAAAACTAGGGGAGTGATTTATGCATTTTTCTGCATGAAAAGGCCCCTTGTGTGCTTCACATGCAATGGCAGAACAAAGCAGATCTCTACGAACATTTGTTTTCCTTTTAGCAGTTATTGCCATAAAAAGAGGTCAGAATGAAATGAAACAACTTAATATTTTTTCCCCTGTCCAGCTCTGGTGCCTGATCTGGTTTCAGCTGTTATAATTATGGGTCTATTTCTGAATACATGAGAATGGACTCTGGCCCCTAAAGGATTACAGCTCATTCAGTGGTTCCCACAACTTTGGACCAACTGGTCACAGTCCATCAAGCCAGCCATGTGTGTGCTTCACTTCTTAATTCTTTCTGCAGCCCCAGGTGCAGAGCACTCACGATGGCCTCGAGGACCACCCAGTTTCTCTGCACTGCAGCAGTGGAGCCACTGAAATAAGGAACTTGACAATCACACCCTGTAATAAATGGATCTCTTTGGCCAGGAGTTCCAGCACAGCTGAGCTAGTCGGATGTGCTCATCTTTAGGAATTTCAGGAGCAGTCTGAGCGGGGCCATGGTTGGCTTCACTGTATGGTTTTGTTCCTAGCTGTAAAACAGAGCCAAAAAGCAGATAGTTCTTCTAAATAACATTACACAATTTCTGAAAATTAAAATGGCAGTTCAGAATCCATTAGGTAAGTGCTGGCACTGTGCACTTGAACATGTAGTCTGCAAGGAACACAGTGACTGGTAAAACTTCTAATTGAAACTCTCTCTTTGGACCTATGGCAAACATCATAGGGAGCATCTCTCTGCTATATCAGGATGCTCCCAGACCACCTGAACAATACAGAGGTGGGAGCCTGATGTCAGCTATGCTTCCTGCTTTTTGAAGCTCTCATTATTCTGGTAGAATTGACAGGAACAGAGGTGCTGGATGGAGCAGCAGTTTGACAAGGACACAGCTTGTCCAGTGCTGAAAGACTGTTGACTTATATCACACAGCACTGTGATGCTTCAGTTCAGCTGCACTCCATCCCACCACAGCCAAGTGCGTCTGGTTAAACCCCACAACAGGAACTCAAGTGAGTACTTTAAAGTGTAGGGATTCCAGCAGGTATATACTGCCCTTCTCCCTTGTTTATCTACCCAGCTCTGGATGAGGGAATTTATGAGCTTAATGTTGCATTCAGATAATTTTTAAAACCTACCAGTGGACCTATCATCCCTGAGGACATATAATCCTTCTCAGACTTCCTTTAGGGTTTTGTCATATACCATATTCTGCATCAATGAGTTCCTCAGTTTAGTTTCGTGTTGTCTGAAAAAAAGGGCTTTTCACTTGGTCTCATATTTAACAATAATTTTCATTGGGGGTCTCTGTGTCCCTGCAGTGTGAGAAAAAATTACTATATCCACACTTTTCACCTTCTTCATGCCCTCCATCCTTTCAGTCCTTAGTGCAACCTAAGGTTCTTTTCAATTTCTCCATAAACAGAAAGCATTTCCTACATCTTATCAAAATGTTTGCCCTCTCTATATCTTTTTTTTTTTCTTTTTTTCATGAAGTACATTGGGTTTCTTGGTATGAAATGCCAGAAATGCATGCAACATTTAAGATGAATTCAAACACAGACATAATTATATTTTCTGCTTTCATCTGTCTGTATTCTTTTCTCAACAACTCAGATCCTAGTTTTGGCTTTACCAGACCTCAGAAAGTCTCTTTCTTCTGCTGAATTTGATAGTGAAAATTGTGATCTGATTTCCATGAGGACAGGCTGAACCTCTAGCCCAGAGCTCCCCCAGCAGCCCCACACTAACCTCCTGAGTTATCAGGCCACCCATCAGTACTCTGTTGTTCAGCCTTTAGTTCATCTGAGGAGTAGGTCTGCATGGATTCCATGACAGATCAGTAATGCTAGGCTTCTCTTGAGAGAAAGGGAATAATTTGTCATTGCTAATGATTTGGTTTTTGTATCAATCTTCTTACCTCCTCCTGACATGTGGCTCTGCTTATGAGGAACTCTGAAATATCTCCCATAAAAACGACTTTACTTTTCTGATAGGACTCAATATGTTGGACAAAGCAGTTCTAGGTCCTTCTAGTCAGGTGGGATTATTTTTGGCTCTGTCCTGACTACTTTATGACCAACCAAAAAGCTGGCAGATTATGTTAGTGTAGTTCTTACAGATAGTACAGTAGGCAAGGGAGTGAGGTCAGAACACTCACCCTGTCATCCACAGTCAGGTGCCATTGACCACTTAAACACTATTGAAATTTGTAATAACTGAACTCCAAAGCCTGACACTCACATCATGATGTGAGAATTGCAGGGTTCGTTTGTAAAGCAATTTTCTTTTTCTCATCACACTAGAAATTATAATGAAAATCTTCCCTCAAACACATTCTTATGTCTTGGAAAAACACAAGGATTAAAGTGAACAGCTTTCCTCTCTGTAGGTTTAGCCTCCAAAGCAGGTGTGTGTCGAGCTTTTGGGATCTGCAGGAAGGTGAGACTGGGAATGGCAAGCTAACTCTGCTACAGTCAGTGACACAGTTCCTAGTAGCTTCATTGTGAATAGGGTTTTACCCAAGGGCTTTACCAGCTAAGCAACTGTTACTCTATTTACGTTCATGTAGAGGATGCATGATGTCAAGTGCCAAGCTTTTCAGGTAATTTCTGCTTAGCATCTGTGCAGACATGCATAGAAAATGTCACAGTCAAGGCACAACCTCTGACTGTTGCCTTTGGGTTAGCTATTTTGTTTACAAAGTCAGAAGGTATGATGAATAGGTTTCTTCTAGTTCCTAACTTTATTCCCCAGAGAAGCAGATTTCAAGGGGATTGGTTTGAAGAGCAAATGCACACATCTTCACAGGATCAGCACCTAAATTCCTGCAATTCTTCTACCAGAGCAACTACTTTTCACATTTGATTTTAACAATGTTAGTTCCCAATTCAATTAACATCGCCACTATTTTCTCTTGACAATTTCATGGCAAGTCTATAGGGATCCCATTAAAATGTCATTATATTGCTGCTGTGTTGTAAGACTTCAGTGGGAAAACAATCTCAGTGCAAGTCTACAGAGATCTTGTTATGAAGCTATTAGAATGTGAAATGCAAATAGCATCAATTATTTCAGTGTGAGCCTGTGGAGTTCCAATCCTGATGTCATCATGACATGAAGTTGAAGAGAAAAACTCTTCTAATCTTCATGTATGAAGACACCAGAATGATGTGAGAATTAAGGGAGAAAAAGAAAGACAGAAAGAGACAAAATTCTTTTAATGCATTGCTACAGTGATGTGAGACGAAAAGAGAAATCATAGGTCATATATTATAATTACTGTGTGACCTTGGCAACCCTAGTCCTGAGCCTTCCATATGTACAGTCCTCTAATCCTGTATGAAGAGGGTTTACACGACTAGAGTATAGTGACAGGGAGTATTTTTAGATCCCTTCAGGGAAAGGATCCGTTCCTGCTGCACATATTTTGAGCAGAATACAGTTTCCCACAGCTTCCCCATGACACACATAAGTACTCCTTAAATCCATGGTAAGTCTTATCACGCCTGTACACTTTGTCTGTGTAATTCTCTAGAAATAATTAGAAGAGAAGGATCACCAAGCCCCGAGGGTGGCCCCCCACTGTGTGCTGAGGGCAGCTCCAAAGCTGCCTTGGTACCAGGCCCATCAGTCACGCAGACAGCAAACCCGCGACAGGAAGCTCAGATGTAGCTCAAATGTGCCCTGTGGAGCTCATCTGACATTGGTCCTCCCAGCCCATGTACAGAGGGGGGCTTGGCTCCCTGGGCGTTGCCCGGATGGTCACTTGGCTGCTCTAAACCCTGCGGTTTCCCAGTGCAGCAGGGGGAGAGCCACAGGGCCTCTCTGAGCGAGGCTGGGAGACGGCTGAGCATACAGCGCTCGGTTACTGCAGTCTGGGTGAGCGACAACTGCAGGATTAGCCCCAGAGACAAGAGTTTGGTGTGGCTGTTTAAGGAGGGGGAGCCGTCACTGTGGGAACAGATAGAACAGCACAGAAAATTATATGAATAAGTGGGAGATGTGTTTGAGTACAGTATCTCAAATGTATCTTTCCATGCTGTGCCAAGCACAGATTATTTGGTGTGTAGAGCCTGTAACCCCATATTTTTGTGCAGATATACTCCCCTCCATTTGCCAAAGGCCTACACAAAGTAGAACTAAAGTACCTGTCTTGTAATAAACTCTGAAAAAGTGATCCAGATTTTCAGTCAAGCCCTTTGGACTTTAGTCCAAACTCATCTGGTCAATGATTGGCTACAAAAAAAAATACTAATTTTGCCGATATGGGCCAAGGATGTTGATGATTGCAACCCACTCTTATGCCACAAAAAAATATGAGCCTTAAAGATAAGCCTTAAAAATTGTAAATGAATGATTGCTTTTCCAGAAAATTGTCATCATTGTCACCATCACCCCTGAGCAGACCCAGAACCATCAAGGGGTTCGGCACGCATCCGGGAATCCAGGACTGAGGGAGAAACAGGATTTCTTCTTTTCTTTCTTCTTCATCTTTCCTAAAACCAGATTTGACTGTTCATGACTGTGAATCAAATGAGCTCTATGAAGCCCTTCAGGAACACAGAACTTCTGAACATCAAAATGCTATCTCAGAAAATATCTCATAGCTACCCTAGGGTAGTTGATCTGACCACATGAATATGTCAGATGTATTGTCCTGTGTGCCTCTGTGTACTTAGGACGACATTTCCCAGGAGACACAGCAGCAGCATCACTTATGGCATTGCACCTGCAGAAGCCCATGATAAGTAGTTCTGTAGATGCCACAATGCTTTCAACACAAAAAAGGCTGAATTAAAGGAGTTGTAAATGCCTTATGCTTCTTAACATCTGTTCAATGAAACAAGCCTTCAACTTGGTTTATTCTTGCTCTGAAGAGAGGCACTCTCTGCAAGCAGAACATTTTTTTGTAAGGACACAATTAGCAGAAGTGTTTCTACCCCACCTGAGCATGACACTGGTATCATCTATCTGCTGAACCACCTCCAGAAATGTTAGAAAAGAATGACAGTATGGAGATTGGATGGTTGAATACTCCTTTTAACCACTTACTGAAGTGTGAAAAGGAAAGTAATTACGGTATCACCTCAACATCTTTCTGCTGATAATACCAAATCATGGCAAGGCTAAGGTATGTTATGCAAGCTTCTACAGTTCATCGATGCTCAGAAATCTTTATCTGTAGCTCATCCCCACAGGTAGCACTGGAATGGAGTATCTGTTGGGAGTTTTGTCCTCACACTGCTAAGATGCACTGAAGATAGCTAATGGCTTGACTGCAAGATTAGAAGATTTTTGCATTCTCTTTTCTGAGCCACATATGAAGCAACAAACATATGATATCCTTTGGGTTTAGAGTGGTCAATGTTATCATAGTCTCTCCAGATGAGCAGCTACTGCAGTTGGTGTCAGCTGCTGTAACTGTGAGTTGCTCCCAAGAGTCACATCTTATGGGTAGCTTTTGTTGCTTATATCTGCTCTAGCCTTTGTGGATAGGCAGAGCTCAGGAGGGTCTGCATCCTGGCTGACTTACAGGCTTATTGAAACATTCTTAATCTGCATAATCAGGACAAAAGATGAATATGAACAGATTTACTCATAAAATTTCACTCTCTCCTACTTCTGTACTCCCAGACCTCCTCTGCGAACAGCCTCTTCGGCAATGTATTTTGCTATTTCTGAATCTGTTCCAAGACAGAAAGCAGAAGAGCACCAACACTGCTCAGGGTTAGCTGAGTTTAAAAGCAAAACCCTGAAAAACAAGACTCAGACAACATAAACTGTGTCTGAAACCAGTTCAGTTTGCTTGAGGTTATTTAACCTAAATCAGCTTACCCATCTCCTCCCTCATTTAGTTCCAATGTTTATTGTGCACAGAAGTTAATAGAGATGATAAGTGATCAGTCTTTGCAAGACATTTACAAATGAACCAACATCCCGAATTTGCATTGCCCAGAGCTGGTATTGTAAGTTCAGCTTTCAAAAAAATGCCTGCAGAGCTTGTGGAGCCTGTGTGAAATTCATCAGGCTGAAGTAGCTCTAACGAGAATCAGATAAAAGGCCAGTGAAGAGTTGCCCTGGCTCAGGATAGCTGGCAGCCAGCAGCCACTTTTGCCACAGAATAGAAGACATAAGGTTAGAAGGATGGCCAGAGGGCACAGAGGGAAGGCATCAGGAGAAGAAAGTTGGAGATGGATGCCAAGGCACAAGGTAGGACAAATCCACTGAGTGATACACTTCCTGTCCCTGTCAAGCAGAAAAAGATGATATCCCAGATGCTTCCCTTCACACAGGGCTGGGTATCCTGGTTGTCTACTCCAAGCAACCTCCTTCCTCTCTCCCCTTTTCCCTGTCATCAAGCAGCACAAGTTCTCAGTCTGTTGGCTAGGACATGATGCAGCCCCACCCATACCTACTCAGACTTGGAAAGGGATGAAGGAGGAAAGGGACACTCTCAGACTGGACTTCCTACCCCAGGGCTGCACCAGATTCCTGGGTGGAATCCCAGCACAGCCTGGTTCCTCCCCAGGTCAGAAAGCCATAACAGATTCAGTGTGGGCCTGCTGGGACTAGATGGCAGGTCCTGTGCTCTCCTGTCTTACTACAAGGCTCAACTTTACATCAAGTGATTTGTCAGTATTTTCCTGCTAGCATTTGGCTTTCCTCTTGGCTTTGCTTCCCACTGCTGTTAACTGTCCTGACAAATGAAAGTCATTCTGAAACTATGTGACTTTGTAATTATTATCTTTGGTAAATGTTTTGAAAGCTGAAGAGTTGCTGTTTGCTCCCTCACAAGCTGCTAATGCCTGCCAGAAGTTCAATTTAACTGTCAACACCTCTGCTCATGAACTTAAATATTTTGGAGTCTGTCTGTATGGTTACATATATTAGCATGTTCTGCTTTCTGTAGGACAGACAACTGGTTGCTAATAAGAATGCACTCCTGTTTAGTCATGTTTCTTTATTTAAGTCTGCTGTTGAACCAGTCTATCTCTCTGTGCTAGAATTCATGTCAGAAATAGGTTTTCTGGGTTCACTGTTGACTAAAGACCTTTAGGGTACCAGTACCTTAAAAAAATCCAGATGCTGGATAACCTCACGACTGACATTGCTACGAGCATTTTGAACATGGAATGGTAATGCCTGGAAAAACTTGTGATAGGTCTCTCCCACTTCCATGAGTCCTTTCATGCACAGATACAAGCACGTTTGGTAACTGCAGGGGAAGAACTTGTGAGCACTGAATTAGGCAAACTGACAACCAGGTGGAGAAACAGATTGAGAGTGGAGGTTTAATAGATGTATTCAGCCTGTAACAAATGAATCAAACCCTGTGTTTCACAGCAGTAGATGGCAAACCCTGTGGTCTCTCCTTTGGAAACCATCCAGGTTATATGCAATATTGACAGGCAATTGGTACCTTGGGTTCTTTTGAAATTCTCCCTAAGATTTAGGTCTTCAGACTGATGCTCACCTCCCATTGACTTTAGATGGGGTTAGAAACCTGTGTGATCTTGAGATTCGAGGCCGCAGAAAGATTTCAAAAACTGTTGATGCACCTAGCTGCCTTTAATTTCACATGGGAAATTGCATCTTCACCTCGAGGTTCCAGAAAATCAAAGAAACTCAATCCCTCCTCATTCCTATGCACCCTCTGTCCTTATAAGGAGTAGGAATAGGAATTATTTGCAGTGGGATACATTCAGACCTCACTGGGTTTGGCAGGGTTATTAAAGGAGGCTGAAAGGATTCAGTACACATTAACCTTTAAAATATAATGGGAGTTGGGTATGACCCTTATTGAATATCCCAGAAATTGCCTGTTAAGTCTTTATTAAGCTCCTCTTCATTAAGTACCCTGTACATTACCAAATGACTATTCTTTCACCCTGGCTGGAAAATGGTCCAGCCATATCCTATTTTCCATGGGAAGAAGCAGGAGATTCTTGTTAATACAAGAATAGAGAGAATATGCCCTAAATTCCTCTCATGCTGAAGAATGGGGGAACAGGCAGAGTGGGAAACTCTCTCTTCCAGATTTCCTGAGTTTTAAGGGCTCTCTTTCTACCCTTGTCCATAAGGAAATGGCCTGAATTTCAGGGTTGCAATTACACTCCTCTGAAAGTCATTTCTACTAAGTCTAAGTCTCTCCCTTTGGTATCTGGGCAAGAATTCAGTTAAAAAGCAGAATATTCCTTGTTCAAGATGTTTCTGTGGATGACATCAGCAAATTCCTTAATAAATGCCACAGAAAATAAATTACAAAGTCTCTGGAAAGATGAGCCATTAATCAGACCATTTGTCACATATGTCAGCACCTAATCTGTTATGTTACATCTCCCTACATTTTCCAACAAAAATAAAGTTGTTTTCATATTAATTTTGGTCTTTGTCATAGAAGGAATTGGGTTTGCATTTTTTGCTGGGATTTTGTGTGTGTGTCAGGAACAAATACATTAATGAGAGCTTGAGAGCAAAAAACTCCTTAACATGGAAGAGAAAAAATCTCCAAAGCAGAACAGTGCACACTGAAGCATAAATAGGACAGACTGGATGACAATAAGTGCAAGCAGCTGGCCAGCACAGATTCACAGACAGAGAGGAGCTATGTGGTGATAAGGGATTCATTTAGCTTTAAAAAGTGCCTAATGTGCCAAAACAGCCCAAATGATAGGGTTTCCCTAACCACCACGGATAAATTTCATGCCATGCCTAGGAGTCTCATTGCATTAGCACCTTTAACTCACCTAGATTAAATTGGGGTCCTGTGAAAGCTCAGAGAGCCCAGGCTGCTGACACCGCCTTTGTGCACCCCTCTTTATCAGTGAAGATTTCATCTCACAGCCACTCACTTGCAGGATTGTAAAAGTAAAGTGAGACCTAAAGTCTTCAGCAAGGTGCTTAAAATGTGTACTGTTGGTCAAATAAGGAATATAATCCCAAAGTTCAGATGTACACTTAGGACATGCTTATGAATGTGCTTGGATCTTGATTTCTCAGAAAGTACTTACACCTGAAGCTGAGTTTTAGAAGTGTCAAGAAAAGTCAACATTGCCATCAGGGCAGTCTAAGAAAGTATAGCAGCACATGGAGCTGCTATATATTTATTAAGAATATAAGCATAAGAATAGCACTGACCACAAGGGAACATTCTGGAGGAATCAGAACAAAACCTGTTTAAGGAGAAGGCTGTTCCAGAAAGTGGTATAAAGAAAAATTTTGCTATGAAAAAGAATGGCAGCAAATGAGCAGAAATGTTGGGAGAACTGGCAACTGAAACATTTTTTCTCAGCATCCATGAACAAGGGTAGCAAACATGGTGAGTTGTCTGGAAAGTTAATGAAAGTTCCATGAAATGATATTTAAAGGGATTTTAAACACCTTGTAGATAGTATTGAAGGAGGAATCAGCTATTGTGAGCAAAAGAGATAGTTCTGGTGACTAAACCAGGACTGATTGTTTCTGTTTTGACTCCCTAAGTAGCCCTGGGCACTTTGGTGCTCGTGCTGTGTCAAACCTCAAAATCCCTCCCCAGTCCCCAGGAGGGGGACAAGCAAACCCTGAAACGCAGAGGACTCCACAGAGTTATGATGTGAAATGGCTGAGCCAGTCGGTGATGGAGCTGCCTTAGCCAGCTGTGCCCTGGGGACACTGCCTGCCCTGGGTGCCTGTGCAGCCTCCTTGTGCCTCACCACACCAAGGTGCAGGCCTTGGCACCAGCATTGCTCCTCTTTGCAGGGGCAAGGATGGGGAGAACTGTCTTCATATCATTAGGATTTTGATCTGTCGTTTGCAGCTTGTATTCCAAATTTTCAGAGAAGAGAGGTGAAAAATTACAGCAAAATCTGTTTGTAACACTGAGCTTTTACAGCCAGGTACCTCCATACGTGGCTTCCTCTGTGTTGCATGGCCAAGGGAGGTGTACTGCAATGGGATATATCAGAAACAGAGGGATGGGGTTTCCCTGGTCCAGTCCTCTGCTGATACCTCGACTATGTAAGGATCTTCTCAGGACCAAAAATAATAGAGATTTATACTTCAACAACAATCACACCCTTTGCAATTTTACCTATTGTGAGCACTCACGTGCATATTTTGGGCTGATTTTTTCTGTTAAATGACCAAAAGGTAGTGGGGAATCTTTCAGCTTTGGAATGTTCTTGATTAATTGCCTTGGGACTGTGATGCATATACACACACACATCCTGCCCCAGAAAATGCTTAAGGTTTGCCTGCAAGACTCACCTGTGCAGCTAATCTCTTGTTTAGCACCATAACCTTTTCTGAGAGATTTTGTGCTTGCACAGTTCTCTAACACACCCTTCTGAAAGGCATGGAGACGTGCCAAAATGAGTGTCATACTTGTTGGCGAGGACAGCTGTGGAAGATCCCTTCCTCATTTCATGCTGCCACGATGAGCCTTTGTTTTTCACACACACATGCACAACTCTGACTTCTGCTTGACTCTCCAGGAGAAGGAGATGCTGAAATGCCTTGTTGCAGATGCTCACTTTTGTACAGTGTATTTAGCAATGCTCATTCATCAACAGAACCTGTACTGTCACCTTCCAAACAGCATGAGAGAGAGAAATGTGTCAATGAGTCAAAGTCTTCAGTGCTGTGCAAAGAGTTTTCCCTGCACCTCCCCAAATCTGCAGGCTAGGTAAAGTGGCCAGAATCAATATAATGTGTATTAAAGGAGGCATGGATATGGCTTATGGAGAGAATTCCCTTATCATGTGACTCAAGTACCATCGGCCCCTGGAGCTACTTTCCATCAGAAAGCCAAATCGTTTTTTCCTGTTCTCCTCCTGAGCCCCGAGGATTACACCTTGTTTCTTTCATAGGTCTGTTAACATAACAGGACACAGTGGCTGCTCTGGAAGAACCCACCTGCCTTGAAACCCTGCAGAGACATGCTCAGATCTCCCCTGTTTTTTGGTGGTAGCTTCAATGCTGCACTGGGAATGGCCTCAAGCTTGAGTGCTCTCAGACAGGAAGGTTTCTGAAGGCAAGGAGCTGTCCATCTCCATCTTGTCCCTCCTTCCATCTTACAACAAGAAAAAACCTACATTTCAGAGTTTCTTTAGGATTTCTTTTAATCTCTTGCCTTGTCACAGGAGCCAAACTGTCAGAAAAAGTGTGGGCACATGACATCAGATGTCCAACAGGTGACAAGACTGCCCTGTAAACCAAGCTTAACATCAGTTCCCAAATGCAGTTTAACTACTTTACTTCACAATCCCAAATTCTAGATTTTGCTTGATGGTCTTGGTGTTTCCTTACACCTCAAAAATGTGACAACAGATATTGCCTTAAGGAGGTGCAGTAACAAATACTCAGCTTAGGCAGTGACAAGGTCAGATCTGAACTTAAACAAATCCTCAATACCTTGAGGCCTCATGCCAGCCTCCACACCAACCCCTTATTTGAACAAAATTTCCTGAATGTTGATATCTCTATCCAACATCAGTAACATGATGTGAGTGAGATGGGGTCCAGTGCCAGTAAGTGGATTGGGTTCAATGTTAGTGAGTGCTTATATCAATACATTGCACTGTTTCTGCAACCCACAGACCCCAGGACAATTGCTCTACCTGAACACTCAGTAGCCACATGACTGCAGACAGCTGGGCTTCCAAGAAGCTTTTTCACTGCTGGGGAATTACTTCTTATTGTGTCCAGAAGCACAGTTCCCAAATAAAGATTTTCAGTGTATGAATTCACAGGAACTGTCTTGTTTCCAAATAACTCACAATTATTCTTCAAAATATTCATTCAAAATTCAGATTCAAGTGCAATAATTAAATGAATGGAGCTCCCAAACTCAAGGATAGCAGAAAAATTGATAGTCTTTGGAGCTTTTGGCAGTAAGGCAAGCGTGAAATAACATGAATTATGACATTGTCTGGATGCTCCAGTTCATGTCTCAGGTAACCATGTGCCTTCAGAGGAGGAGGAAGAAGAACTGCTGTGCTGTTGAATTGTTTAACAGTAGCTGTAACCACTGTCTCAACCCACCCTGGTGCAGTCTCCTCACTTTCTGGCCCCTGATGATGATGATTCCACAGCAGCTTGTCTCTTGAGTAAATTGATTCTTCGTTCTGGTTATGTTCTCAGGTATTAATGCATTTAGAGAGACCTCTAAACCATCCCAGGCTGAAACTGTGATTCAATCCAAAAGGTTTGCTTTTACATAGTAGTGTGAATAAGTTGAACTTTTATGCTATCACTCATTGTTTAAACACTGTAACACCTCACAAATGCACAATGTCTTTCAGACAGGAACTTCAAAGCATTTTTTCAATCACCAATTTAATCCCACAGTGCACCAGCCAAGTCAGCTGGCAGATACAGCTTTCTTCTTTTTAGTTAGGTAAACTGAGGCAGGGAAAACTCAAACACGTATGTCCAATATGACTTATTTTCAAAGACACCAGCTCCTTACAGCTGCCATTGCTTTAGGATTCCTATGTATTTCACAACTTCAGATAACAATTCTTGAAATAAATAATGAAGTGAATAATGAAGTGAACAAAACATAAATAATGATGACAGATTATGAATGTATTTTCCTGTCCTTTTTGTGATCCTTTAGACCTCATAACTTGTTTTATATATCCAAGGAAGATGAATGGAAGGCCAGGGGCCTGGGGGTTATTTTGCCAGAAGGAATGGTTTGTGTTCCTGAACAAAGACACCTAATTTTTAGTGAAAGCTGAAAAGAGGAAGAAAATTCCATACTACTGGTATTATATATTCCCTTGTTTATACACATTGGCCTGTGTCCAAAGCAGAGCGTGTGGAAACCATATGACTACTATTGAATATGTGCCTAAATCAAATTTGCAGTGTTTTTCCTCTGCTTGCCAAGCACAAGCCTCTGGTGGGGTTAGATACCATATGTTAGGTAGAAAACAGGTTGCAGTTTTATTGCCTACCTTTCCAGGTACAGGACAATCTTGCCAAACTAAGTGGTATCCAACTGTATAGAAAATCCATAAGCGTCTGGTTTAGTCTGGGTCAAAAAAGCCCATCCTAATTTCTCCAAAATGGTTGACAAAAGCAGACACCTACTCCTTCAAATGCAGTGTCTTTAAGCGGAGAGGACAATGAAGAAGGTAAGGATTTGGCTCTTTCCTCCATCTGAACTTGGGGAAAACACATTTGCAGGAGAGATTGTAGAGAAGTCACCAGGAAGCAACATGCACCGTGCACCACTGTAGTCTTTGCAGCAACACGAAAAATTACAAAATGTGGTTTTGCTCCTTGTTGGCACAAACCCAATTCTTTTGGAACAGAGTCTGTGCCATGGATTAAATATGTGTTTTGCTGCTCATAACTCCAGGCACAAATGGAAGAGCCTGGTCCAGCTGCCAGTTTCAAAGGGAAGGGGCTCAAATATGGTTTTCCACTTCTGGCCAAGAGCTAAAATGGAAGACTAGCCACTGGCCAGCTGTCATTTTGGTTAGAAATATGGAGTCTTCTAACATAAATGCTAAGAGTGGCCATAGTGAATCAAAGCAAAGTTTCATCCAGCACAGCGACCTGTCTCTAAGAGACAACAAACTCACATAACCACGTTACAACAGCTTGCTACTCAGGGACTTCCAGATCCAAAGTAATTTTATTCAATGGGTCTTGATTGATGACTTTCTCTTCTGTTAATTTTCCTTATGTCTCCCTGAATCAAGATCAGCTTTCACCATTCACAACATCCTACAGCAGAACACTCCTATGGTTTCCAGACGTTGTGTAAAGGAATACTTTCTTCTGTTTGTTTTGAATCTTCCCCTTTTTTCTCATAAAATATTACTCCATATACTTTTCCACTTTGTCACCCTTCTCTGAAGCTTTTCCAGTTCTGCTATACTCTCTCAGAGGTGAGAGGCTCAGAACATACAGAACAACACACATGACAAGGGTGTGCTGTAGATTTGAGCCATCACTTTAAATGGGTCATTTTATCTCCAAGTGTATTTGCATTTATTTACATTGAATCTCATCTGGCATCTCAGTGCAGAATTACTTTATCTTTAGTACATTATAGAGCATGACGTTAGTCACTTTATGGAGATTCACATCAAAGGATGTCCTGAGCAAGAAAACATAGTCTACCTTTTTTTAAAGTATACTTTAAAAAAACACCTGTATGGGAGGACTCACATTTCTGAAATGCAGATAAAAAATTTAGTAAAAGGATGAAAGTAGGAACGCATCCTGTATAGTGAGCTAGGCATGAAGTATAATTATATAAGAATGTGAAGGTTTTTTTATATTCTTTTTTGGAGGAAAAGTTTCAAAAGCCCATCTAAAATACTCCATGACCATTGGGTTGTATTATAATGTCTAACAAGTACTTTTAGCACTTAGTTACCTAACAGAGATGATAACTGCCATCCATACATGAATTTGGAAGCAGCAATCAGTTGCGGGGCACACACAAGCCAGGGTCACCTGGGTCTAAAACATGGAGCACTTGGCATTGGCATTGCACACCTCAGCTGGCATTATCTCTGTGTCCTACTTCATTGAAGTCACTCAGAAGTGGATATCCAAACACAACAGCTCTGCTCCAGTCTTGGTTAAAATAATTTATTTATCATACTTACTATTTACGATCCAAAGCTGATCAAAAACTTGATTTTACTGTTGAGCTAGAGTTACCTAATCATCTAGATAACAAATCCTAGGACCCATTTCTTTTTGAGAAGGCGCTATGATTTCTGTGCTTAACGTCAATCCTCTTGGAACTCAAATGCTTGGTCCAGTCTTCTGAGATTTATGTACTGATGATCTGTGCAAGAGTTTGAACAATCAAAATCTTTCACAAAGCCACACTGTCTCCAACCCAGAGCTTCCCATAGAACTGCTGGATATAGAACAATTTTCCCTGATTGATCAGGGTAACCTCATGAGCCTTTACAGGGTTCCCAGAGATGTTGGCTCATGTCCAGTCACTGCTGTCATTTCCTACCACCATGACTGTGTTGCCTGGGACTCTCCATTGCAACTCAGAGAAAAGAATACAAAGAGACACCAGCCTGAAGCAACTAATCCAAACAGTGAGAGCAGCTGAACTGCTGGGGAAAGCGTTTCAGTACTGACAGAGAACAGCACTTCCCAAGCACTCTAGTTCAAAACAAATAGGAAGCCAGGCAGACGGACAAATGGAAAATGCAGATATCAGAGTTCAATGGAAAAAAAGAAGGGAAGCCTATAATAATCATGGGTACAATGGAGCATTACAAAAGGACTCAAGTTACATTCCAGCACCATGATTATCCCATGGTACTGAGGACCTGCCCTAGGATTGGTCTTTTGAAGAAGCAGCAGTATCTGCTGTATAATTTTACCAGCTCTGAAGCTGCTCTAGATGCATGCACTGTAGAAGAAACATATTGACTCAACTATTGCAGCCCTTCTACTGGATGCCCTTACAGTCACTTACAGGCTAAAGGATCAAGTTTCTTCTAGGTGGATGGGAAGCCCTCTGAAATCCATTCCAAGAAACACTGCTAAACAACAGTAATCAACTGACTGTAGCTATCCTCACGTGGAGGATACTTTATATTACAAATATAAAGCAGAGTCAGTGAAGCCTTGGGAAAAATATGTGCAGTGATTGGTTATATTAAGTGAAGCACATTTAAGGCCAGTGTGAGAAGCTGGGAAATGCATGAAAACAGAGAATCTGTCTCACTGGACACAGGCTGGCACTTTGCTGGTGAGCAGGGAACTGCAAAGCACAGACCTGGTTGCCACATGAAGGAAAATGGCCAAGCAAAGACAGTTGTCCATTTCTGTTTGCCTCAGCTCTCTGTTTGATTCATTGACCTACTCGAACACCTACAGGAAGACGTCAGATCAGCAGGGAAGAAAGTCCAGACCTGCAATGTTGCAATATAAAAATTCATCCTCCCTAGAGAGCAGACAAAGTGGGCAGGGGAAGACAAAGTCTGCTTCACTTGATGTTACAGCCTTGTAACTAGACAGAAAAACATGGCAGCCAAATGAGCAGCCCCTGAATGACTGGAGAAAAGTGCTTGAAGCAGCCCCACAATAAAGCAGGTTTGATAGTCTTCAAATTCTTTTCTAAAGCAATAACAAAAGGCAGCAGTCTAAGCTTTGCTAGGAAAGAGTGATACAAGAAGCACAGACACGCAATCATGGAGGCAGAACTCTTCAGATAGCTCCAAGAAATAAAGGAGTACAAGGCTGGTTGACGTGAGTATAGAAGCCAAGGCCTTGGGTAGAAAAGTCAGGAGAAACAAGGAGGTTGTGAAACAAATTAAACCAACATGATGTAAGCCGGGAAAAGGAATTCAGTGACCAGATGGAAGGCTCACAGTGTCAGATATAACATAAGCAACAGGAGACAAGTTCATGGAAGGGGGTTCACAGAAGGAGCATCCACCATTTAATCTCTGATGGGTAGCTGGCGGAAGAACTTCTTGTGGGGGCGCAGACTCTCGAGTGACACTGAGCAGTACAGTTAACATTTGACCTGTGTCTCACGCTCTCATGCTGTCACATCTGTGTCACACCCATCTGCAGTGCAGTGATCCTTCCCCACGGATTTACGGGGTGAAACCTGGGGGTTGGTCAAGTATCTGACAGGCCATCCCGTTGTGCCTGCTGCTTCAGGCTCTGGGACCGTGGCGTGTGGGGGCCACACTGAAGGTCTGTGACTGGAACTGTCTTCCCAGAGGTTTCAGAGAAATCCCACTGAAATATTCATCCTTGGCAGCAACCTCCATCTCTGCTTTTTACTGCCCACTCAGTAGTACATTTTTCCACTGGACGTGAGCTCCGAGGATCTCTCATGGGAGCAGTATATTTCTGCTCTAGCCAGTCTCAGGGCCTTTGTTTTGGTACCAATACCCATCTTCACACAAAATACACAGAAAGACTTAACACTGAGGCAATGGCAACAGAAAATTAACTACTGATTTTTGTAGCAATTTCCAAGCATTTGTTTTCTCTGGATTTAAGGCAGGTTGGGCTAAAACTCCTTAAATGTTATAAACATTAATTTTAAAAGACAGTCTTCCTTTGGGCACCATCAGAGCAATGGAAACAACCACAGAAAATACAGAGGAATCAGGTATCACTTGAAAGAAAGTAACTGGGGATGTAGTATTCCATTACACAGGATGCATTTGTACCATTTTAGCTTGCACAGATGGAAATATAGTTCAATGTTTCAACATCATTTGACTTTCACGTGTTAAAATATTGATAAGTGCTGCACAGGATAATGCCCCTATGGTTTCAAGTAGTAATTGGAGCATGATGTTTATTGAAGTGAAATACAGCAAAGCCTTTAACAAGTATTTAAAATTCTGAGAATCATTCTCAACACTGTCATAGATTATTTCTTTATTTTTCTTCAGCTAATCTTTGTTGATATCTTCCATTTTGTGGACATTAAAATAGAATTCATCTTCTGATCAACTCATTGCTTCTGTGTTACAAGAAACTCTTTAGGAAAAAAATGAAAATATTTCCTATTTGAAAAGTACAATGCTGCTGTCATACACAAAATAACAAGCTTCAATAAAGAAAAACACTGCTACATAAAATAGGCATAAATGGACCATAGACTCTCTGTTCTAAATATTTATGGACTTTTACACTGCAGCAAGAACATCTGAAAGCCATAAAACACATGATTATCCAAATTGCTCAATGACGTCTAACTTGTATCGTGTCAAAGCTTCAGTTCTAAAATGCACAGTATTTCCTACACTACTTACGATTGCTAAGACCAAATTAGTCCAGCCAGAAGTCAGCAGAGGCCAGAAGAGATGTCACTTCAATATATTTGAAGGGAAGATGAGCCATGAAGCATTTCCTGAAAGTGCATATCACAGGGGTAAGACCGTCATTCATTCAGAATTCATCTGTCCAGTCTGCAGCATCAGATTTAGCACAGGGATGCTTTGGTCCCCTATGAAAGCAAGGCTTCATTTTATACTTCCCATTGGCACAAGCATGGAAAAAATCAAAGAGGAAGGTGGTTCACCAGATATAGTTCAGTTGGATGGACTGGAAAGGGTTTAATGTTCTCTGAACGTAATTTTGAGGAAAAAAAGTTCTCAAGTACTTGAGCAACCATTAATTGGCGTACACAAGTCTGCAAGGAATTTAGGGACTTGACACTCAAACAGATAATCCTTAGGAGGTACTCATTAAGCACATCATCTCATGTGTACACTGAGTAGGCCAGATCCACATGGGAAGCCTGAGTAACTCCCAAATGAATATTCGGTACCAGGAGCAGTGTTTGGAATTCATGTGTCAAGGTGCATGGCAAATGTTCTCCTCTCCACTTAAGCTCACAGTAGTTTTGAAGACCAAACAGCATTCATTGTTGGACTGTAAAGAGAATATTATTTTTCTCTTCTTAAAACATAGGAATATCAGCTTACCTGAAGTGTTGTTTAAGACATTCATATCTCAACAGCTGTCCTCTGAATACTATTTAAATTAAATGTAATTTCCCTTGTTTTCTAATACATACACGTATTTTAGCACATAAATCATACTAATAAGAGTTATCAGTTTCAGTGTAAATTACTATTTTGCAGAGCAATCAGTCTCCTGTCCTTCTAGTCACTTTATTATCTGATAATTAGAACTGGTTATAAAAGTTCTAAGTTGTCAATTTCAATACTGGTTGATGAAAATTCTGTGAATGTTCTTTGCAGAGAATACTGGAACATTTAATTTCTAAGTTGTTGAAGTGCTTCACTTTAGTTTTGTAATTTCTATTAAGACATAGAAAAGTTGATATTATTAAGTGAAAATAAATCCATACTAGCATGGAGTGTTTGCAAGCTTACTGAAAGAGAAGATTCTGGTAGTTCAGGTAGATATTAATGAATACTTAAAATTTCAAAATTTTGCCTCTTAGTTGTCTGAAAAGTTTGAAATGTGTAACCTTTGCATGGAATAAATTCCCTCAGTTTTGAAATCTGCTACGGGTGTTTTATAATAGGCATCTATTGACTTCAAACTACCACTTATAAGTGGTACAAGAAGTACTACAAACCATCTCAGAAAGAAAGAATTGTATTACTATGAATTAGTGATGCAGCAAGATGTTCAGGCTACTCATTGCATTTCACAGTGTCATATGTTGAACACTATTTAAAACAACAATAACATAATTTTTCCACTGGGCTTTGCAGAATCCTTCTTGATGTCTTCCTTTATACAAGATGTCTTGATGTCTTCTGGGTCATTCCCTTGAATAAAATTAATCTCTGGTTTAGTAAAAGCTAGCCAACAGTCTCAACACAAAGCCCATTGCCATGATCCCTGAATGATTTGGAATGTGCAAAAGGCCACAAATCTCTCTCGCATTGCAAATCAAGCTGAGAATATGCCTCAGCTGTGTCCTCAGTATGCTTGCATCTCAGTCACAGAGGACCCATATGATCATATGTTGTACTGCCCAAAAAATAATTTCCTCATGTGCAGAGAGGCATTTAACCAGAGATATCGTGTAACATCTTCTATGGCCATCTGTTCAACCTTGGGAGCACAGGTATTTCAGAGCAGCACACAGGTTGAATGTGCACAGCCAGGATGTGCCTCGATATAGCCCTGTATTGCAGTGATGGGTGCCTTGTGCAAGTGGAAGAGGAAGCGGCTAGCAGATTAAAAAATGGGTGGTCATGGACCATAAGTTGTGGTGTGGATGTCACACCGGCACAGCAGAACGTACTATGAGTATGCCCTGCTGATAAAAAGCTAAATGATTTTAAAGATAATGTTGTTTTTGATGGTGTTCATATATGCTGAGGCAGAATCTTTGTGAACAGGCAAACCCAGACTAATAGCAGTTAAAGAAAAGCAGGTAGCTGGTAACTTCCCAGGATGGCTAGCTAGTCACTCAGGAGCCAAAAGCTGTCACATCTGCTCTCTACAGGTATGGCTGTCATCGTATTGCTTAATCAGAAACAAGCCACAGTTAATGATGGAGTGACACTCAGAGAGCTCATGGAGATGGATGTGACACTCTGCCATTGTGTGAAGGCCTCATTCTGCTCATCAGTACCTCAGGTACCTCATACTAGACTACTCCTCTGCTCAGATCTCATGGAAAATGTCAAAATGGGCAGAGTATGCAGAGGGGTGGAAGGGGACCACCAGGGCATGCCTGTTTCATGACACATTATAAATGTCTTTGATCTTACTTTAAAAATCCACAGCCTCAAAATACATATTATAACTCCTTGCATATCCTTACAAAAACCTGTATACTTTGTTTGATACTGAAGTCAAGGCCAAATGGGAATCTGTGGTTTGTGCTTTATTAGTTGATTAGCTATATGAAGGAAAGCATGGTGTGTCCTGAGTCTGTTTCCATGTGTTCAGACCATGCTGTTTAGCTGGCTTTTCAGAATGAGGCTCAAACAGCTTATGGTCTCAACATTGCATCACTTGCATTGTCAGTGTTCTCCTACCAACTGCAGTTTTAAACTCTGCATCCTTAACCTCAGCTGGGTGAAGATCCCTGCTACCAAAGGTCAGGTGTCCCAGAAGCTGTGGTTAAAATAGTCAGGCGAATTTATGAATCAAGAAATGGGACTCAGAAAAACTACCTCAGAAACCTATCTCCTGAAAATTAAACCTGAGGCATTAAAGGAATTAGGGCTTAGATAAGTCACTGCCAAAGATGGTTGTGGCCCACCCAGTCAGAACTCCTTTCCTTAAGCTGGATTTCTGTCACATGGAAGTAGAAAGGTTTTCTATGGTTAAGTGTGGCTATACCCTGCCTTGTTTGGAGTAAAAATCAATACTGAAGTTGCTCACGTAACAAGGAACCACGGAGGCAGCAATACTTTTAAGATGGTAAATCACTGACCCTTGAGTGAGGCCCTGCAGGTGGGCTCTGGAAAGAGATGTTTGACCCAAGGTAGCTGATGGATCCAAGGCCTAAAACTTCTGGTTGCCCTCAGAATGCCCCAAAGCTTCTTGAGGCCCTCAGAAAATTCCTATACACTGGGTTTCTGAAGTGTGGGCATTGTGAAGGCTTTACTGGAGGGATCACAGGAACCTGGGAGACTTAGCTCAAGCCTCCATAGTTAAGTGGCAGTCAAGCCCTCAGTGGATCTGGCCCAGACGATCTACAGGTAAAAATGGAACTTACTGGTCTATAAATTTCTCCTAATCACACATTCTTCTAAGAAGTTTTTTATGTATATGGTATGATTTTCATGGGATAAAGTAATAGATGGTGTCATTATTTCAAATCAGCAGTCATTTGGAAATAGACAATAACCTGAGGTGATACTTCAGGAAAACATTCCGCTACTATGAAAAAAAGTACTTTCTAGAGAAAGTGTTTGCAAAATTCAGACAAAGCCAAACTGACATTACTTATGTAGTATGACACACCTCTTCTGCCAAGGCTTGGGGTGGAGTTCACACAGGTACTGAAGAGGGAAAAGGGAGTAGGAGAAACTTTGGGACTGGCTGCCTTTAAATCGGACACCAGTATAATGATATAGGATATCTAAACTTTTTTTTTTTTTTTCTGCAAAATGAATGGTTGTTCTTCAAAAAATATATTATTAAAAGCTCTTAGCACCAAAAATACGAAATAACTGCCTTATTTGTGTAAAATCAGCTTACACCTAGAGCTGCAAAGATACATGCCCATTCTTAGATCCAAGTAGAGAATACAGGTCCAGTAACTAAAAGCATCGTTTTCCCCTATGCTTAAAATTAACGGCGTGGTGACCTCCCAGTGCCGCTGGCGGCATTATCGCGCCTTTTCCCAGTAGGTGCATTTCCCACTGTTTGCCATAGACTTCTTTTCTCCTCGGCTGTGAAAACAGAGGGAAGTTTCAGAGAGGAAGGATTGGCTCAGAGCCGTGGGACCAGTAGATGGCAGCAAGAACCCGCAGAAAAGGCTTTCCTGGCCCAGGCGGGCCGCCTGGAAAGCAGCGCAACTTTAAACGGATTCAGTATTTGTCTTCCATATTTGGAGAGTGTAAAGTATATGTGACAATTAGAGGGTAATGCAATATTACAGTGCAAATAGGAGAGTGAAATGACTGTGTAACCACTGAATAGCTCCCTGATTTAATTTGTTTGTACTGACTTAACTTCTCTGCAATTGCAAGTTCACCTCTGAGGGACTTGGAAAGAGGGATGGAGATCTGACTACTGCCAGTCACCGGCCCTCCTTTTCTGTTACATTTTCTGTGCAGTGTAAAGGTAATTTACACTGCTTTTACGCTGAAAAGTCACAGAAATCTGCAAATGAAAAAATATCTCCCTTTACACTCGGCCATCATGATTTTTTTTTTTTTTTTTTTTTTTTTTTTTTTTTTCTTTGGTGGGAAGGCAACCAGAGCTCCAGAGGGAGCTCCCCCTTTACTCCACCCCCCCNAAAAAAAAAAAAAAAAAAAAAAAAAAAAAAAGCAGTTAAAGCACGAACACAAGCCCCAGATATGCACAGACACAAGTATGATTTTTTCCCCCCAACGGAACCTAGGGTCTGGGCTGACTCACCATGTATTGTAGTAATTGCAAAGACGGAATGCAACAGCTCCAGAAAACTGCCAAGAAGCAGACATAACATCTAGGCATCCAGGAGGCAGCTGGGCTTCTTAATTATTGGCAAATATATTTATATATAAATATTTTGCCAAGCGTGATTTGGGTTAAGAGTTCCCGTGAAGTGACCTTTTGCTTTCCTTTGTTTTGTGTCTGTACACATGTCCTAGATAGATACATGGGGAGAGAGACGCAGACGCACAGACAGAGATAAATGAACGGATTTCACACAGCCCTCCGAAATCCCAAACGATGCCTAAATTAAACTAAGAGGGATATGAAGCGAGGCATAAGTGCAAGCACAGATTTCAGAACTGTGAAAATATGTCAGCAGAGCATCATTTTTTGGTTCAGGCTGATAATCACTCCCTGCTCTCATTATAAGATCAGAAGGGCCATCTGTCCTCTCTGGATAATTTGGAGCTCAGATACAGTGAGCACCCTTGTTAGAAAATGACCCTCCTACTCTCTGTAATCACAAACACTTGCAGCCTTGGATGCACACGAAGCTGGGGAGGAACAGACTGGTTCCAGATCAGTATTGATTACGTATAGATTTGTGGTTTATTTGGTGCAATATTTGGGTGAAGAGGTTTTTATTTTGGAAGGGTGGTGGGGCTTGTTTCCTGCCCCAGTTTTTCAACCTGTCACCTTCACTTCTTTGGACTTTCGTCTCCTTTCTAGAGATGTAACACTAGCATGTTGCATGAGACGGAGGAGTCTCTTGATTTTGTAATGAGACAAGTAAGCATCAGTCTGAACAATACACCTCGGGAGGCTGCTTCCTAATACACGATCCCTGCGTGCAGGGAGCTGTTTCCCCTCTGATACACGGTTATTCTCGAGTGACTGACTCACTCATTCACAGCAGCAGCAGAGAGGTGTAGAATTCAAGGATTCTTCAACGTTTGCTCTGGACCTGCAGACACAAACAAGTCTTAGTGACTTCACTGACATAGGACAAAGTCATTAGCCGAAGGGAAAAACCTCGGCCAGGGAACATAAGCTGCCTTCCTCTTCTGACNTCATCAGAAGAGCAGGACCGGAGTGAAAGTACCCTTTTTCGGAGAAGGGTTGCAGGAATTCATCCGGGATGAAATCATCCCATCATTCTCGTGGGGACCGGTGTGTATCGTATCGCTAATAGCAGAACAAAGATGACAAACAAGACGGGCAGATTCAGGACATCAGGACACGGGGAAGTCGCAGGTGGGAGGAATCCGATTTTAGCGCTAAGAGTTTCGTCGTCTCTAACGCCCCGCTGTAAGAGACTTGGGGTTTCAAGAGGTAGTTTATTATTATTCTGACGGTAGCGGTTTCTCCTCATTTGTAAGACAATGATGTTTAATATTCACCGAGGAGTAGCGAGGTGGCATTTGAACACTCCCACCCCCAGCCCCGCGCCGGGGGCAGGGTTGCACAGAGCTGTGGCTGGCAGGCTGCGCAGCGCCAGCAGGGACCGCTCCCGGCAGGGTCGCCGGGTCGGGCCGGGCCGGGCCAGGGTGACCGAGACTCGGCGGCAACCGTGGGATTGTTCCGGCCAGGCCCGAGCCGGGCATCTTCCCAAGCGGCTGCAAAGCCGTCCCATCCGCGGAGGCGGACAGGTACTGAACGACATTTGCAAACTCAGCCGAGTTCAGACCACGGTGTTTGCGCAGCCGGCGGGGACGGGCGCTGCCCCACCGGAGCCATCGTGGCCGGCTTTGCCTGGGGAGGGGAGGCCAAGCACCCCCGGACTGAGGCGGGCAGAGGCTAGGCACACTCGGGGCAACATTCTGAAGGCGTCCTAAGATCGCTGGTTTTTTGCGATTAGCATCCATAAAACACGTATGCTAAAAGTCAGAACAAAGCCGAGCCCAGGTAACTTCGCTGTAGATGCTGGCTGGCCTTAAGGAGGGGCACAGTTTTGGGCAATGAAAATAACATCTCCGCTGACTTCAGACAGCTCTCTTTGTCCAGCAGATCATTTCAAGTGCGGTCTTGCTGGCTGGGGGGAGGGGGAGGGTTGTGTTTGGTTTGGTTTGGTTTGATTTTTTTAAGGACTCCGGATCTACCCAGTCTTTAGCCTCCCTCTCTCTCTTTACGTTATTTTCCTCTCTAAGAAAGCTTGTACGTGTTTGTATAAAACTCGAATACACTGTGGAGAAGGAGAGGGAGAGAAAGTGGGTGCAGGACATAAAAACTCTAACAAGTAGCCCCGAACATGCAGGTGATACATGGATATTTATTCTCCCCGAAAGCTTCTACATCTGCTAGGCAAGGCGTCGGGCTCTCTATCTGCTCACTTCCGTGTGCTCCTGTGGAAGAAAACGCACTAAAAGCGCTTTAGGTGCTTATATATATGCGCATGGGGCTATACAGACAGATAGGTAGATAGACTGCACTCACGTAATCTTCCCATGTCTATCTGGGAGGATTAGTTATCTCGGCATCTATTGAGAATTAACAAGGGCGAGAGATTATGTATCAACGTACAGACAACGGCTATGAATATGAAACCTTACGTACATAGGTAAGACGGATTCAGTCAGCCGCTCAGCTGCAAAGCTCCTCTTTAAGGCTGCTCTGTCTTATCCTCTCAAAGCCCTCTGACAGCTTCCTCCGAGTACCTTCACCAGGGAATAAGGAGGAGAAGGCTCGGCACTGCACACCCCTGCTTTTCACATCCGAAAATGACAGACATATGTCACCGCCGTGCCCGGACTTTGCTGGAAATGGGCCGCCTCCCCCGACCCCGCCACACACACCTTTTGTTCCAGGCAAAATAAACAATTCGGAGGAGCTGGGAAAGGGTGTTATGCCAGAAGGGGAGAGACAGCGGGAGGGCCAGGCTCCCCACCCGCTCCCCGGCCCCGAGGGTGCGGGTGTCTGCGGGAGCCCCGCGGAAAGGGAGCGGGGCTGCTCCAGGCCGGGGGGGTCCCTGCAGCGGCTGGAGAGGGGCGCGCCCAGCCCGGGCAGAGGCGGCGGAGAGCAGGGCAGAGCACAAGGCTGTCGGGCTGGGCCTGCCGCACCTCCAGGTGTGGGGAAGGGGCCGGGGGGCAGCAGAGGCAGACGGGGTCTGAGGGGCTGAAGAAGGGTAGCTGTACGGCCGAGGGGGCCGGGGCGCGGGGCCGGGGCCGGGGCAGGGGTCGGGGAGGCGCACGGAGAGGTCTCTCCGCTGCGCAGGACTGTATTTTGCGGCAGAAACTCTCTTGAGCGCAGACAATGGAGCGGGATGTTTACTGCGGGCGGGAAGACAATTAGCAATTCATCGGGAGAGATGTGTCACCCAAATGTCACGGGGAAGCTAACATGACATCTGTTTTAATGGCTCCGTGCTAATAAACTCCTCTCGAAGGGCGGCTTTGTGGGGACGTCAAAGATTATTTACAGAATGAGTCAGTTTCCAAACGGGCTGAGGCGCCGTCGGTGGCGGCGGGAGAGCGGCTCGGCGGGGGCACGGCGCCCGGGACGCCGGGGCGGGAAGGACCAGCTGGGAAGGGGCAGCTGCGGACAGAGCTCCGCCCCGGCCCGGCCCGGCTCAGCTCGGCACGGTCCCGGCAGGGCCTGCCTGACGGGGGGCGGTCAGAGTGCCGAGGGCAGGCGGCAGCCCCGGGCGGGCGTCCTTCCTTCCCCCCGCGATGGCTGTGCCGCGACGGCAGCAGGACGCGTGCTCCGAGAGGATGCACGTCCACCTCCGGGGCTTGCCTTCTGCTTAGCTTTGCCCGGAGGATGGAGGAGTCCCAGTCCCGGGAGAAACCGCCCCGTGCGGAGGGCCCCGAGGCAGCAGGGACAGGGTGCCCGTCCTGGGCCGCAGACGAGGGGTGCGGAGTGGCCGGGCCCCGGCGATGGAAGTTCCTCGACACCGGGAAGCAGCGAGGCCCCAAAAGAGCGGCCGGATTTTCACCGAGTGCCACATCCTGCGTTATTGAACAAGACACGCTGCAGTAAAACACATAAGTAGACAAACTGAGAGAATCCATTTAGAAGTTAACACAGTCTGACTCGCTCACAAGCACACAGTGGGGGGAGACAATTTAATTTCCCTCAAATCCATTGGAAGATTTTTATGTTTAGATTGTTGTTTAGATAGCATTAAAAGGTTCTTTAAAATAGGAGAGGGAGAAACCTATCAAGCCTCTGGCCACTGGCTTGTATTCCTGTGCCTGCTCAATTTTCGTCCTCTGTAAGGACAGGTTGGTGAGGGGATTTGTGGAGTATATCCAACTGTTCTTGGGGATACATATGTGTATAAAGAGAAAATGTGTTTCTCTGTTCCAGTCTCTCTCTCTCTGTACGCATATATGTGCGTGTCATCTGTACTGAGAATGGATACTCCACCTTTTTAAGACAAGCAGAGCGAGCCAATCCAGAAAGTCTTTACTCGGGCAGAACCGACACCGAACGTAATAGCAGGTTATTGCAAACCTGTCCTCGGTACTTATTAGTCGTCCAGATCAAATACATTAATGGATAGCCAGAATGAAAGTAGGCTGAGGAGTGTCTGTCGTCCTTTCAAGGGCAACAAAAACGCGGTACTGACACCGGCTCTGAACGCAACTGAGTGCTTTGTAACTTGGAGAGGGGAGGGAGGTGGGCCAGGAAGTAGGTGGGTAAGAGGAAAATTGCCATTGTCAGGAAAAATAAATGCAGTTTTAGGTAGTCCACACCTGAGATGAGTAAATAAGCAGCAGATCTATTTTTCTTCCTGTCTCCAAAGGTATTGTAGTCTCAAAGACAGCTGGTCCTGCACGTGCGGGATGGCCCAGGGGACAGAGCCGAGGGAACAGGGGCTCCTCCTGACGGGGACCCCGGGGCCCCACTTCCCCCGTTCCCACCGGGGTCCCTCTCTCCCAGCCCTGAACACAACTTCCCATTTTAATGCAAACCTCGTGGTGGGGATCTGCTTCCCCGGGCATCGAAGGGAGCCTCATCCGGGCCTTCGGGGGGGGGGGAAACGCAGCGGCCGCTGCCCAGGACGTGGGCCCCGGGCAGCAGGGGAGTGAGGAAGAGTGAGAACACCAAAATTGCTCCTACCCGCCCTTTACTTACTTGACTGTTTGTACCCATCTCCCCTCACACGCCAGTTCCGTGTAGCTGCCCGGTGTGTGCACATCTGTGCCCCTGACTTTTAGGGGAGCGGGGAAGAGCCCCCCTCTGCCCTCTCTGCCTAAACCCTCGCTGCTGCGCTTCCCCCCGGCGCCGAGTGCCGGGCAGAGCCTGCCCGCTGCGGACACGGGGGGCAACGGGGCGGCCCCGGCAGGGCGGGGGCGGAGGGGAGCGAACCCCGGGGCCCGGAGGGTGAAGGGAGCGGCCCTCTTGCACAGCCCCCCCCGGCCCCCAGACCTCTGGGAGTAGGGGGAGGTAGGGGAGGGATCCCGCTCTCCATTCCAACTATTTTCAGAGCTTGGGAGCCCAGTAAACAAAACGCTCTTGCTATCTCCTCTCGCAGATAAGGCAAGAAGTGGCTTTCTTTAATAATATGATTGAAATGTTAGGGGTATGATGCCTCCTCGTTAGTAATATTGGCTTTGCATGCAGAGCACAATCCCATCCCTCTAGACTGCTTAGCCAAAACAGAGCGTAAACTCTGTAATTAGTAACGTGTTCCATCATTAAAGAGCCCTGCTGAGAATTTCTATTTAATAATGGTCTTAAATTAGTTATGATGGTAAATACTCATCTGGAAATTCAACATCTAAAACCATCTACAATCTGGAAATGCTCCAGTGTTGCTGTAATCTCCTGCAACACAGAAATGACTATCACATTCAACCATCGCATTAGAAATTCGTCGTACCGTTTGGTCCACTAATATACAGTATGGATGTGTTAATTAGGTTAACCCATAGACTGTCTGCTTCACAAATATTTAGAAATAAACAATGAAAGCTCCTTTTTAATACGATACAGCCAGGGAAGAGAGGAGGAGGGGCGGATTTTACTCTTTCAGTTGGAAAGTCTTTTGTTTTCAGATAAGGTGGAACTGCAACGTGGTGCCTAGGAGTTCACCAACACACAGCCACGGGCTCGCACCCACGGGCTCGCACCCACGCCACCTCGGCCGTGCTCAGCAGCTCCCCGCCACACTCAGCAGCAGCACCCACTGCTCCTCCTGCAGAACGTGGCTGTTGTCATTCGCCTCCAAGCCTAGGCAGATCAATTCATACCACACCTTTTCTCTTTGGGGTTTATTGGGGTTTTTAGATCTAATTTTTCCGTTTTAGGAAACAGCTTGCTCCTTCTCTGCAGTGTCCCCTCTGCAGCGGGGCTTGGCTCTGGCAATCTTTCCAAAGGAGCTTTAAAAGGATCCAAGGAGGATCAAGGAAGAGGTAGCAAAACAGTAAATAAATAAACAAACAAACAAATAAATAAATAAATCTGGCTTCCCCTCTGGCTGCAAGCGGAATTAAAGTTTCACAGACAGACTGTGATGCAGGTATAAATAAGTCATTCAGGCACACTTATCCCCACTTGGGATATAAAGAAAAGTTACTTGTAATAACAATAGAAAATCAGTAACTGAGATAGTTGGGGGTAATGGTAGGAGCGAAGGGAGGGAAGTGAAGTATATTTCTGTATTTACCTAGACGTCCAAACGTTTATCCTCTCTAGCACTAACCTTTCATGTTTAATGAATGAATCTGCATTGCAGGTTTTTTTTCCCCTCCATGTGCAGACTAGTTTTAAATCTGCAAGCACCACAAAGAGGCCATGATCCCATCTGCCTATGATTCCAAATTAAAGTTCAAACGGATGGCTTACACACTGCTGATCCTGTATCATAGCCTCTCGCGACCCTTCAATTACTATTTAATAGAATTACAGTGTAAAATCCCAATAGTCTTAAAGAATGTTTTATCACAGACAGAAGCGAGAGAATATACAGACACCTCCAATGTTATTGAACTGTATTACTGACCTATTTAGATATTAAAAGGGAATATTCAGTGTTCTACAAGATATTACAAGAGCTCCTTTAATCTGAATACATGCATATGTGTGTACACATATATATGCCTCTCTATGAGTGGACATTGTACACATCAGCTGCACCCCAGCAGCGAGTGCACACATCCAGCCACGCTCCATGGGTGTGTGGGCTCACCCTTGCCCACACGTACACACAGCCACGCAGTTATACACACTCCTCCAGGTCGTGTCGAAATTCTTGAGTTTTGGTAAACTGCAACATAACTTCATTGTTGCCAGATATTGCTAGAGATGTTAAACCAGTAGGAAAGCAATTCTAAAAAATACTCTTTAATTTACCTTATTATTAAATTAACTTCCTCTAATGAGGTTTCTGTAAGGACAAAAAAACCCACAGCAACAAAAAACAAAGAAACAAACAAATAAACCCACCCCAAAAAAACCAAACAACAAACTCCAGAACAGTAAACCGAACCAAATATTTGCAGCATAGCTAAATTCCCCTCTAATTACTAGGACTGGAATTAAAGTCAGTCGCAATCTGGATTTAGCTGTTGTAAATCTTGTCTTCTAGTGTAGTTCTCATCTTACTTTTTCTACCTGTTCGGCAAAGGACCTGTCTGCTGCAGGGAGAAACGGTTCTGTCATTTCACCTCGCTTACAGCGAGGTGATTCTAACCATGCACTTGGAGGTATTTACATCTACGTTTTATTCAATACTCTTTAACATCTTTCTTCTCTTGCAGATCGCGAGGTGCCAAGCTACTTTGAAGCCTCCTGGTCTGAAACCACCTTGCTTTCAAAATAAAAAAGAACAGCTCTGGAAACAAAACCTCGCAGCCGTCCTTCCCCCAGACACAGTAACACAAATCGCTTTCGTACCATTTAATCACAGCTATAACCCGACAGCCCTTGCCTTTTGTCATTACCGTGCTAGAAGAGAATATTTACCATGATTGTCGGTAATATCCTTAGTGCTTTCCATTCCCAACTCCTCCTTGCCCATACAGAGACACACAGACACCCGCCTCCCTGCCTTCTCCATCCCTTGGTCACTTTGCAACTGGGGGGTTTGGTTCATTCCCCCCTTTTTTATACACCGTTAGCAAACTTCTGTGTATCTGGACTCTCTGCGGGGTGGTGATGTGGCTACAGACCCTCTGCATTTTGTGCTCGTGCGTGTGTGTGTTGGTGTGTGTCAGCCTGCACACCCGTGTGCGTGCGTGTGCTCTGGAAAAAGGCAATGTTTGTCTATCCTCTCCCTACACGCCGAATCCAGGCCAGTGCGATGTGGAGCTCAATAAGAAACTGCATGAATAAACACGAATAGAAAGTTGTGCTCAGCTAACCGAGGAAATCAGAGCAATACCAGGGCACCAACGTCCACATTTCTTTTCACTTCGGGCCGGGGCAGTAACCTCATCTGGGTATGCTAAAAATTAAGGGCAACGGGCAAGCAGATTCAAGTCCCTCGAAAAGGCTGCTGTAATTGATCAGACAGAGGGAGATGGGGGTGACCAAAGCCCACGCCTGACCGTGGAGGGCCAGCAGCAGCCACGGCCCAGCAGGCACACAAAGGACCCCCAGCCATTCTAAAGGGCTCGGGCAGCGACCACGGAGAGAGAGGGAGGGAGAGAGGCAGGTGGTCTCCAGACCTCCACGCCGGGTGGCACGCACGCCGGTGGATCCGCAAACCGGAGCTAGCTGGGGATGAAGGCAGTGTTACAGCAGTGTTACAGGCGAGGGGTGGGCGGTGACGGGGTTAACTACCGTCTCCAAACTGCTCCGGAACCGGCTGGTCTCGGCCCGACTTCCGACGGGCGGGGCGGGGCAGTGTCCCCGCGGCGCTGGGCGAGGGGCGGCGGTGCGGGACGGCGCGGCCCGGGGGAGCGGGGCTGCCCCGACCGGCTCCCGGGGAGGCAGCCCGGTGGGCTGCCGGGCTCCGGCCATCTGCCTCCTGTCCTCCGGCTTTCTCTTAAATATTGATCAGGCGCACTTCAGCTTCCGAGTAATTTCATCTTAATCAGCGGCCGGGCTCGGCGCGGATAACAAACTAATGCTGGAGAGGGCCTGTGGATAATGCCGGGCCAGGGGCAGGGAGGAGACAGCCCTCCGGTTTGGCGGGGCTCGATAGGCCCTATCTTCCCGGGGCAGATGGACTTAGTGGGTGAGAAGGCTTAAACGCAGCTTTTCATAGATTTACACCTCAATCAGCCATTCAGGTTTTTTATGCAAATCCTAAAACAACATCATTTATCCATTACGAAGCCCGGCTTTGAAGCGGCATATCATTAGCTGCACCCTTGGCACCCCGAAACCACGCAGGCACCAACGCCCTCAGAACGAGATGTGGTCTCTCCCCCCACAAACTTCTCCAGCTCCAAGGAGAGGCAGACGCCCCCAGCGCGGCTGGGGCAGCTCCTCCTTTGGGTTTGGGCCGGGGATCCGACCAAAGGGGCAACTTTTTGGGGATGGGGGGGTGACAATTGGCGTGGGAGTAAAGGCCTAGCCCTTAAGCTTAAGCTGTGCTGGAGCTTCTTAAGGCCAAGTACAGGTGGGACAAGGCTAAGGGCGATCCCTGGCCTCCTCTACCAGGCACGGCACGACGGGACGATCTTCGGGAGGCTTAATCAGAGGGAAGAAAAATTCAAACCTATCAGTGTAAGGCTGAGCCGAGGTAGACTATTGCTGCCGGCTTGACGCCTTCTAGCTGCGGCTTCGAGACGTGAAAATGAAAAGAAAGAAAAAAATTATGTCCCAAACTTTCACGCCTCTGAATCCTTTCAGGTATTAAATTCTGTTAAAAATACTGCTGGATGAGAACGACACTGCTAAGAGAGAGGAACAGAAATACTGCCCTTAAAAACAATGTACCGACATCAAAGATCTTCCTACCCAACCCCGGAGGTGACTGGAAGGCCAGTTCGTTCTTCTAAAGGCCTCTCCGCTGCCTCTCTGCCGGCCGGGAGAGAAAAAGCAGCCCAAGCTCTAGCGTGAGACCCGGCGAGGGTGCGGGCCACTGGGGAACCTTTTATCCCCTCCTGAGTAATATTTTTCTCTTCAAAAAGCCGCGTGGGGGAGGGGAAGAACTAGGTCCACCACACCACCCACGCGGAACACGGGAGCCCTATTGTGTGTCTGCCCCTCGGCGATTCCCGGCCATTTCAGTTCCGTACAACCGGAATTTATTTTCTATTTCCTCCCCACTCGTGCTGGCGACGGGCCAGTGGCACGGCCGGGGCTGCCCGTGGGGAAGACCCCGCCGCGGAGCCGCGCGTTGGGCGAAGCCCGCGGGGCGGGGGAGGCGAACCCCGA
>VZTR01024670.1:98554-141567 GCA_013400775.1 Chaetops frenatus | reverse complement strand
TAAACACCGAGAAAAGTGCTTCTCTCGCTCGCAGGCGCCATATTACCGCCGGGAGCAGGGGCTGGGGCGGGGGGAGGGCGGGTGCGCAGTTAGTCTAGTTTTACGCAGTTGTTAATTCAGACTGGGCGAGCACTCGATGGTTCCATAAAAAAAAAAAAAAAAAAAAAAAAAAAAAAACACTTCGTAATTTTTTTTTNTCCTCTTAGCCCCCCCTGCTATCCCCCATTTTCCAACTCCCCCCGAGGGGATGCGCTTTGTAACACTGATGCCTGCTTTGGGACCCTACGGAGCATCCTCCCAGCCCGCTGGGAAAGGGGGTGAGCGGGGGACGATCCCCGAGAGCACGGCGTGTCACGGGGACCGTGCCCAAGGCCCCGACACCCGCCTTGCCGGGGGCCCCAGGCACCCCCGGGCAGCGCCCGAGAGCGCCCAGCTCCCCCCATCCTGCTGCTTGCCGGGGAGGGACTGGGAAAACTCCCTAAGCCTCGCTCTCTCCGGCAACACCCAGGTTGTGCTGGGAGGGCTATGAGGCACAAAATAAGAAAAAACCCCTAACATCTCTCTCCCCCAGTGCAAAATGGTTTCCTAAGCTGTGGCTCTGCACTTTGCGGAGCTCTGCGCTCCCTCAGTTCTCACAGAGACCTGCTCCTTAGTCAACGGCGCTCTTTTGTCTGTTTCCCCCCCACACAGTTTTTTTTTTATTGTGAAGAAAACTAACCAACCCCACCCAAACCCCGACAACAACTTCTGTAGCTGTGCAGAAGTGGAGGAAGCAACGCTCCGGTCGTGGCAGGGACACAGAGAAGCCGGACAGGGCCGCTCCTCCCCTGGGCCGCAGGGCCAGTGCCGTCCTAGAGGTTCAAGTCCTCTCAGGATTTCGGAACAAAGACAGCCCAGCCCAGCTCTGCCACGCACGAATCTCCATTGTAATCCTCGGCTTACCCTTACTTTTTCCCCCCCTGTCTTCATTTGCCCTGTTTTCCAGCCTGCGGTTCCTGAAGGTCAGATGGAGAGGTCATAACTCTGCATCCCCTATAAATAGATTTTGATATTTAGACAGCTATTGCTACTCGATATTAACTTACAGGATAATGGCGAGAGATACCGTATGCGCTGAACCTGTTATTCACGAGTGAGCAGCATCTGTCGAATACAATTCTCGTCTTTTTGCCCTGTTTGGCTGTAGCACACATCAATAGGGCGAAGGACATCTTGAGGCTGGGGTAGGGACGGGGAGCAGGACGGCTCTGCGGGGGCACAGTTGCAAGTACAGTGTTGAAACTATACAAGGACTTAGAGAGCTGAAGTCAAGAGCCAGGTCGGCACAGACCGGCTCTGAGGGAGTGCAGGACCAATTCAAGAGCGACTGGCGGAAAGATTCCAGAGGGCTTTTGACACTTCACATTAAAATATAATGAATGCTGCTGAGGTGGAAGGGTCTTCCCTCCACACATTCACAGCCCGATTTCCCCTATTTCTGACTTTTAATATCATGGGTTCCAGGTAGATCTGTCCCAGAGGCTCAGAGCTCACCACTAACCCTTTCGCTGATTACAGAGCATTCCAGAGAAAGCAAGGTCTTCAAATGTGGGCACTACTTTGAAGGGAGCACTAAGAGTTCTCGTTTCCTTTTCACAGATCACCCCCTCTTCTGGCTGTTCCCAAATCCTCCTCTGCCTTTCGCCATCCGTGAGGCAGAAAGGCCTTTGCGCTCCCAGCCGTCCTGGGTGCCGCCACTTTTCTTGGCGGTGCAATTAAAATAAAATTCACTGCCGGGACTCCAGCTGAGGCTTTAGAGCAAACCCACCCGGCAGCCGGGTACCCAGCGGGATGCCTGGAGCGGGGACTGACAGCGCTTTGGGAAGGGGTGGAACTGGCGGGCAGCGGCGGTCCCCACGCGGGAGCGGCTCGGGGTGGCCATGCCCCCGCGGGACGGGGAGAGGAGTCCGGCCAGGCTAAAAATACCATTTCTCCCTCGTTTTGCTCGCTCACGCGTGGGTCCTGCTCCTTCCGCAAAACAGATTCCCCTTGTCACAGTCGAGACCGCAGCTCTAGAAACTAGTTGCCATCAAGACCTTATGCAGCAGGACGGGAANCGTGAAAGGCGCTGATTGTGTGTGGATTTTGAGGTTAAAAAGAGGTAACCTGGGGAAGTGGAGGGAGGAAAGGCGCTGAGGGGCATACTTTAATCAATAAGATGTCTGAAAGACTTGCCGAGATTTGATTCTCCCGTTTGCTCGTTTAACTTGCCCTTTTATGCTCATGTGTAACATCTGGTACTGTGCATGTACAAGTGCATTTTGGGGGTGGTGGGCGCTTTATTTTGATGAAAAGGATAATTGCCAAGGAAGAGACACAAAAGAGGCAGTTTTAAGATGCTGCGACTTCCTAAAGCCTTGCGGGTTTGCAACCAGCTCAGCAGCAGTGAAACAAACTTGCTGTCAGAAGTTCACCGACTCCCAGGAAGGAGGAGCGCGTCTCGCTGCCCGGCCGGGGACCCGCGGGCTTTGTTCCGCGGTGAGCGAAGCCACGGGAGCTGCCAGCGGCTCCCCGCTGTCCCCGGCCGGCAGGGACGCTGGGTGGAGGGCTGGCCGAGCTCTGGCCCGGCTGGGCAGGTGTCCTCTTCCGGGCCGGCCCGAGGCAGCCGCGACCGCCCTTCGCCCGCCGAGAGAGGCTGGAGTCCTTGTGCCCGGAGCCCGACGGAAGAGGCAGACGCGACTTCTCTGGGTGTTTTTATGGCTTGCCAGGGAGGGAAGGTGCCGTCTCTCTCCCCTCCCGGCGTCCTCCGCCCATCTCTTCTGCCCAGGAGCTCCGGAGGGCGCCGGGAGGGGCCCGGCGCTGCACAGCCCCGGGCACACAGGGACCGTGCGCGGGGCCGGCGCAGCCCCCCCGAAGCTGCAACCCGAGGGCTGCAGGGCAAAGATCTTTTGCTCCCTCCATCTCGGGGCTCTCTTTGACCTGATGAGCTGCTTAGGGCGAGCTCTTACGGTAGTTGTTCCAGTAAGAAAAATTCGAGTTATTGTGAGGTGCAGTCCCCATACATTTTTAACCATAGTGATTACTAAATTAATAGCAGGCCCTAAGACAGATGTCAAAACGTCTTGAAAATGTTTATCTGTGAATAATTGAGAAGGTGGTAAGACGCATTATCTGATTGTATAATGAAATATGTATGAGGAACAGCTGTTTGCAATAGTCACCTCCCGTTGTTTCATTAGCCTAGAGCCTCCTCTTTAAAGAAGCGCTTCCCTGAAGTTGCCCATTCAGCTTCCGCCGCTTCCACCGGAGCCGGCGGCCGAGCCGTACCCGCCGGAGCCACAGTGGGGAAGGGGTAACCCGGTGTTGTCCCCAGGCCGGTCCACGGGCTCTCCCCGTGGCGTTTCTCACTGGTCGTCTGCTCCTAGGGCGGGAGGGAAGAGGCACAAATGGGGTCTGAAGGTATCTTGCCGGGCAATCTCAACCTGAAGAGGATGCCCTGAGAGGAAAGATCCTAGGTGCTCATCTCGGAAGCGCAGCAAACAGCCATTTATTAAGATTACATGCCGAGCAGCGACAGCCTCCTCGACTGCTTAGCGTTGACATAAACTTCCAGACGTCGAGCATATGCTGTTGCACAGCATTGTTTATGTGTGGTACCAGATGTTGCTTTGCATCCTATTGTCTGGAGACAATGTTTAGTTCAGGTTAAAATATCTTTACTTAAACTGCTCAGTTGGCCATTGTGTGAGCATTAGTGAAGTGTCATGGAGAGGTAATGGGAAGTCCGGGGAGGTTAGCTCTCCGAGCGTGGCCAGAAGGTCCCTGGTTCATGGTGGGGTTACAGCCACCACTGTCATCTTTTGTTTTCCCTCCTCAGAGAACCCTTGTCCTTCCTCTAAAAGGATGTGCCCCGCTCTCATTCCCTTCGGAGTTTTCTCCACCGTTTCATGAAACGGCCCGATGTTTGTTTTTCTAGTTCCCCTAAATCGCCCCAAAGAGGAAAGGACAGCAGGGTCCTGCGTCACCGCCACCCCAGGCCGGGCCGGTCCAGGCGGAGCTGGGCGGCCCCACGGCCCCGCCCGGGGATGCTGGCGCCGGGGGGAAATCGGTCCCGGGCGCGGAGTTCACGCTCGAGCCAGGGCGGCGGCTCTCTCCCCGCAAAATGCCCGGCCGAGCCTCCTTCCCTCCCTCCATCCCTGGCCCGGCGAGCGAAGGGGCGGCCAGGCGAGCGGGCCGGGGCAGCCCCCTCCCGCCGCCCGCGGGGAAGCGGCCCGCCTGGAGCCTTTTCTTCCCTTTAACCCCGCAGTTTGGGCCGGCCGCCGCAGCTGACCTGTGGCAAGACTTTTGCTCCGGGAGAGAGGGGGGAAAAAAGCTATAGACTTTAATCGGATTTCTCCCCAAACACTTCTGGTATGTTGTTGTTATGCATCTATATGGAGATCATTATTTATAAATGAGCGAGTACGATCAGTCGCAAAGACTTTAAGAGCCCGGATTTGTGTCATTAAGTTGAGGGCGGGCTGCAGTGACTTAGCGGGGGACGGAGGTGTTGGCCGGTGGGTCGCCCGCCGCCCCGCTTTCCCTGTAGCCACCCTGCCACCTCAGGCGAGATCCCCTCTCTGGAGGCGGTGCGGGCCCGGGGCTGCGGGCCGTGCCCCCGCCAGCTCCCTGTTCCCTCCCTGCAGTCCTGCTTAACACAATGCAGGCAGATTTCCCCGTAAAACAGGTGCCCCGCCAAGAGCGGAGAAGACGTGAGAACATTTTCCAGCGGCAGCAGGTTTTATTGGTCACTGTAGCCCCTACCTCCTCTGCTCCCCGACATTTGTGAAGCCGCTTCAGGGCACGGTTAAAGTCTCTCTAAATGCTCGAATTAAACAAAAAACCGCATTGTGTATTTCAGCACTGAAAGCGGAGGTTTTGCAAAATGATGCACGGTATAATGTAGATGTGTTTGTGCGTTTTACAGCATTTTTGCCCCTGCATTATCCCTTATGCCTTTTATTATAGTCCTACACATTACAGTTCATCTGTAAAGATGCTGCTTCAGAGGGACCTGTTGCACACAGCGATGGTAATTAGTAACCTTGGTAACAGTTTTAAATAAAGATTATAACAATGATGTCAACTGTTTTTATTCATCGTACTGTAAATGAGGTCTCAGTATTATTGTGCCTGTAGAGGACAGTATTTAAGGAACAGTTACGACAGTTCTGCTTTACTTATTATAATGTGAGTTATCACTTTTTACGTTGTCCTTAAGTAAACATGATCGTGGTTCTAAATAGCATAAAGATTTTCAAACTGCTGAGGACTCTGTAAACTTTAATTTTCTGAATGAGGTAGATATTATTATGAATTGGACTTATCAGGCTCCAGGTACCCTTATGAAGAGCACTGTAGTCTTCCAGAGAAATACCTCAGAATAAGTACTGCTTAGAAACTGTAATGAGTAATGTTAGCAGTGGCTATACCATTAGCCTTCTGCACAGGCTCTCCCCTCTATTAAAGCTTACAGAAAATGCTCACAAGCTGAAAGCAAAATTAAATGTAATTGCTTTTATTTACCTATTGCTTTTATATAATTAAAATATTTTTAGCTACATTTATCAAACAACATCCACTTTGAGTATTACCTGCCACATCTATTAATCCATTTTTCTGTATTAACTACACCACCATTAGCTACTGAAATATGTATATATGCACATATATATTACCTATATTGTCTAAATCAAGATATGTTTTAGTTCTCATTAACAAAAAATGTTCTTGTGGAAGAATCTCTGAAGCATGTTTTTCATGCACATTTATTAATAATCACAGTTGTCAAGAATTAGATATGCACAGATTGCAAATGAAAAGAAAATATTATATGCAAAATGAAATATACTGTAGAATTGAGTATAACTATTTTTCCTCCTTAAAATAAAGAATTTACAGAGTGAAAAACTGAGCTATTAAGCTTACTTAAAAGATGGCTTTGTTGGTTTAATTATACTGTAGTTATTTTATAAATATGTTTCAAAGGAAGCTTGCCATATTGAATGTCAATGAAGCCTGTAAAGAAAAGACTTACAAAAGCTGATGCATACAAAATACCAAATTTTAGTCATTAGCATTCCTATTTATTACAAACTAGAGGAACCTATTAACAGACAAGAATTTGTGTTTAGCTAGCATTACAATGTTTAGCCACTAAAATAAAAAAGGGCAAAAAATTACAATCTTCTTCCCCTGCTCTTTAGAACTTTATGTTCTTTTTACTCAGAAAGACAAATGTCCTCAATCAAAAACCCTATAACAGAAACTGTGATTCTTCATTATTACCATCTGTACTGAAGCAAAACCTGTACTGTTTTATTCAGGCAAAACTTCTACTATTTTCAAAGGACCGGGGCTGTCTGATCAAGCAATTCAAGTATCTTGCACATACCTTAACATCTGCATTGGAAGGACTTCTGGCCATGGGGATGCCCAGTTGGCTTTGGGCTGATTCAGGCCTACAGGGTCAAGCCTGGAGGCTGCCAGGCCTGGTCCAACATCACTAGGCACTTCTCTATCACATTCAGTAGCTCAGATCAAGTCTGGGGTGTGGATAGCAGCTTTCATGCTTAGGATGGAGGAAGGAAGGACTGAACCATTCATGAGGTTAAGCAGGCTGCTAACCAGGAGTTTCTCTTCAGCGCTTGTCGCAAAATCAGCATATTTATTCACGTGCTGCCTATTTGTTCAAGAATTTATTTAAAACCACCTGGCTGAGCATTTCTACTTTTCAAATACCCTTTAAGAAATTGTATTGTTGTTTCTTTTGAAGATGAGTGTGTGCAAATACACCATATTTCAGAATTAAAAAAAAAAAAGTTAAGCATATTATGTAACATATTAAATTTCAACAATAAATGATAAATAAGTTTTCTTGTGCTTTTCACCAAACTGCACTTTTTTGTGTAAGAAGAGAAGGTTTTGGGGACGCTGATATTCATGATGAGGTAACAAACTGATGGATCTTTTTCCTTTTGTTGTATCCCACATGGTCCTTGCCTTCTCAGCTTGTGAGCATCACTCCTAGAGGCTCTCTTGTGTCTATTCAAGTTGACAGAGAGATTCAAAACAAGACCAAAGAAGCAGCACAACATCTACTGAACTTCTGGATGACAGATGCTGTCAAATGCCTGTTTTGCCTCAAAGATTACTTCAGTTTTCATAGAATCGGGGGGCGGGGAGCAGTTCAGTAAAGTTCAACCCATCTGCTTAATCTTTGTTTTCTGATTTTCATTGTTAATTTCTAAACCAGGCTTTACACTTAATTTAATGAAGGGTTTGGTTTGACTAATAAGGATCACTTTTGATTTTGATTTTGCAAGAATAGAGTGAAGACTAGTACAAAGAATATTCACTGTATAAACATCCTGCCCAAGAAAGAAAGGTTCGCCCATACTCCATCTACAGGATTTGTAAGTACAAGAAATTTGTTCCCTTCAAAGATTTAAACTCCTTGGCTTTAGGATGCCATTGTAGGGCTGGTTGTTTATAGATTTTACATGAACATATGGTGAGAAGTTTGACTGAAATAGTTCTACAATCAGCATATCTTAGCATGTATGAAATATTTTGAATAAAGGAGTTCCCGTATGACCCCATTTATGTGATCCATGTTGCTGCCTTTCACTAATGAAAACAAAACTGATCTGAAATTTGCATGAGTGTGATGCCTGGGGACAGAAGTCTCATGAAATCAAAATGATGCAGGCTGTCTCTGATTTTGCTAAGATAAATTAGAATTTGGGAGGAAGAATCTCATGGAAAATTAAATATAAAAGCAGACAGAGTTTCTGAAATTTTAAGAGCTCCTAGTTTTTCCTGGGAGACTTTTTCTGAAAAATCTTCAGTTTACTATCAATAAAGAGCAGTGATTCAAAAGGCTGCAGACAGCCCAGATTAAAATAAACATGAAGGAATTTTAATATTGTCTCTCAAGTATTGTAACTTTCACAAGGAGAGCTTTTTCTAGTTCAGCATGTCTATAACCCAAAATGGAGCTGATCCATAGATCTAAAACTCGTATGCTGGTGGAAAGATAGATGTCTTGTAAGTCTTCCACTTACACTTAGATGGCATGCTGGATAGCTACCATTAGAAGTTTTTCAGCAGAAAAGGTTTAATTTGCAATGTTTCTGCCTACCAAACCCAAACTGATTTAACTCTAAGTCCTGTTGCTAGAGTGGCAAATGTATTTAAAGGAGAAATGGTAGTAATGCAATAGTTCTGACAGTGAANAAAAAAAAAAAAAAAGAGCAGCCCTATGGAAGAAAAAGTGGTATGATGAATCACTTCTTTGTTTATACTGTCCCTTTAATACAAAGCAGAATACAAATGTTTGAACAAAAATGCTTCAATTGTTGCATTCTCAGCAATGCTTTCTCTTTCTCACTTTAAACCATCCAGAGTCCTTTGTAGCCATATACAGTATGCGACAGAACAATTTGGAAAAGATTCATCTATCAAGTTTAACAACTTTCTGGTGTAACTTCAGAGAGGTTTATTGCTTATTCATGTGGAAGTGAGTACACCCAACTTGTTTTGCCTGGTTTTGCTACTTTTGCTGGTTTGCAAGGCTGTTCTGGTAGCTGCAAATGGCTTCTCAAGTGACATTTGCTGACATTCAGTGGTGTATATTTATCAGTATTCTTCACCTCACTGCTACACATGTAATCTATTTTATTTTGTTCCTCATAGCAACCCCCTTTCCACTGTCCATGGCCTGAAAATGATAAATGGCACGGTGGCATATTTCCCTAGCTGCACTAAAATGTCACTGTGAAAAATCTTTAATGGACTAAGTGTAGCTTTTCAGGTTATAACTTGTCAAGTTACTGAGAAATTCTAGAGTTTCTCCCTAATCCACCATTCTTTAGAACCAGAGCACTGCAGGCAGAGACTAATTATAAGTTACACCAGTCAGAGCAGGGCAGAAATAAATGAAGTAGAAACTGTTTGATCAAGGCTCATTTTATACTTGCTTTCTGGACTTGTGCTGTGTTCCTGATGTCCTCTGTTCAGGCTAATGCTGGATGTGCCTTACTGCTTATGGATGAATATGCACATATACTGAGATCGAGGTTATTTCAAAGAATTTGCTTATCACTGTAGCACTGGATATATTTATACTGCTTTTACATCTAGGGGTGCCAAGGGAAACCTTCCAGGCTGGCCAAAGTAATGCAATGCTTTAAGAAAGAGTCTCTGGTGGCACCCATGATTAAAATGAACACTAACTGGAAATAAATACGTGAGGGGACATAGTGTTACTACCCTTTTTTAGTTCAGGTACCAAAACAGGTCAAGGGAGGCTGACTTAGACTTTAAAGCAGCCTCAGAAATACAATGTACCTACTCTGGACTAAGGCACTTAGAAGGCTATCCTGCTTTAGGTTTTCTGTTCCTTTTTCAGTAGTTCTTGATCAACTTTTTGGACAAAATGGTCAAGTCCACAACATGTTAGTGTGAGACAGAACAGTTCTTGAGAACATTCACCCTAAATCTGGCTGCAGATGGTACTTTGGTGTCACTTTTCCTTAGTTTTCCCCGCCTTTGCAGTGAATACTTAAAAGAAACACCTTAGTTCCTTGGAACAAGAGACCTTTAGAAAGAAACCTACTTCTCTGTTCTATGATCATAAAGCATCACACCCAGTGATGAAGAAGAGCTAGAAAGCACAAAAGGAATGAAATGCTAGAACCAACAAGAACATTTGTTCTGCAGCAAATGGTGAATGGCACAATTTATGTGACAAAGAGAGCATTTTTGGCATTGAGGGACAACAGCACCACTTCAGATCCTGCTATGAAGTAGGAAGTAGCCGAAAATATTTTTATGGGATATTTCTATTGCTTGCATTTAAGTGGCATTTTCTTTATCAGTCAGGACAAGAGGTTGTAAATCTTGAAGTGATGTGCAGCATAAAATACTTACTTGGCTCTTGAAAAGAAGCCAGGGTGGAAGTTGCTTTAGAGTAAAATCTACCTTCCTCTTCTCCCATTCCCTACACTAACTTCCACCTTATTACAAACATGCTATTACAAGGCCTGTGCACTCTTCTGTCCACTTCCAGAGGGTCCATATTTCACTGTTAGGACTTAAGTGTTCACATAGTCCGTGGTGACTTCTTGCAAGGAAGTGACTTTAAATCCCTGTGCCTACAGAATATGCCCAATGGGGAGAAACCTCTTTTCTGACTAACTCTGAAATCATGTCAGTCTTAGGAAGTGTCATGAGTCCATCAGCATTCCAAAGTAAGATTTTCAGTGCTTGTTCACTGTGTAGACACAGATGATCCAGTATTTTGCTTTAGAACAGGGTTTAGACCTCACTTTGTTTCCAAGGCAAAGTTTAAGGGGAAAGAAACATCTTCTACTAGAATAGCTGAAAAAAACCTCTGGAGAAAGGTTTTTGTATACTGAGGAGGAGACTTGTATCTGAAAGATTTTTTCCCCCTAGTTAAAACAGTCTAAGAGAAAATAATGCCTCTTCCAGCAGTTTTTACCATATTCTTAGACCATACTACTAAAACATCTACAGTATTACCATGCTTTGTTTGTCCTGTAGGGGTGAGGAAAATAAACTTACAATGCTTTTGAAATGAATCTCTATCATGCCTTTAAGGCCTCTGCTAATTACCTGCAGTTGACAATCCCCTGGAAGCAAGCAGAGGCTCTGTGCTTGGATCTAGAAATTTTAAAATTTATAGGCTTTTCCCTAAGATTGTTCCTAAAGGACAAAGAAAGACTTTTCTCCAGTTTACCCTTCAGCCCTCAGTTTACCCTGAGTTCTGTTTGCTGCATTTACCTCCTATCCTCATGAAGGCCAGATGAGAAAGTTCTGCCACCTCTACACTCAGGTGTCTGAGGAGCTCCAAAGAGCCTTGGGGTTTTCTACTGCTTCAAAGCCACTTTCTCCCCACCCGGAGAAGGGTAAATTCTGCCATTGACTGGGGTCAGAACATGGCTCTGAGAGTTTAGCTGGCAATGTTGTGGCACAGCACCATCCTTCAGAAACACCTCTGCCTGCTCCATCTACTTTTTGCAGTTCTTCAGAGACATTCACTGAAAACTCTCTGGGGCTGAGGAAGCAAACCAACAATAAGCCTTCATGCAGAAGTTGCCAGTTTGGCACCTATTTTTTCAGCATGGCATTGCAAGGGATTCAGCTTTTCACATCTATTTATTTAGTTTGACTGTTTATGGCCTTTCAGATGCAACTGTCTTCTGTGTGTCCAAATGCCACGGGGGATGGTTTGGCTTTGTGAAAAGACGGTGGAAAAGTGGAAATTAAGCAACTTCCCTAAGGGCTTATTCATAAGACACACTGCTGCTTGTGGCTTGTTTCCCATGGAGGACAAAATTTAACCTAGTGTTTGACATATATGAAGATACCACCCCTGCTCTTTGCCAGCATCAAAAGGGAGGATGTACTCAAAGATCTCAAGTTGCATGCAGAGACTATCAACAGCTTCAGATTAAGCACAGCCAACATCACTGTGACCAAACTGGATATTGTATTATTGTCCTTTTCATCCTTTTTATTCTTTTGTGTGTGTGTGTTCGAGAGTTCACTTGAAAAACAAAACACTAAAATAAAAACCACACACATTTTATCTACTGAAGTGGTCTACCTGACAATAAAATTCAAGTATTCCTTTCTAAAAGATATTTTAGAAGACATCAAAGTTACAGTAAGGAAGAGAAAATATTCATACTAGCCTTTTCAAAAGCACTTGCCTGACGCCCAGTTTTACTCCATTTTAGTGGGATGAGAGCTAAGGCATGACCACAGTCCAGAGCAATTTCAAAACTATAGGCATGGGTAGATTTCCTGGTGCACATTTAGGGTGTTGTAGACCCTCTCCTGTATCCTTGCTGGATTACAGGCTAAATTGAGGCCAGGTTTCTGCTCTGCTCCCTAATACATATTATGGGTGCAATCATCTCTGTGTAAATCCCTTTGTGGATTTGGGCCTGAGTGTTTTTGAAAATCCCACCCACATGGGACACCCGTAGGTCAAATGAAAAATTGCATAAGCTATTAACTAAAGCTATAGCTTATAAAAAGTTACCCACAAGAAAGGTACACAGGTTAGTGCTGCTCCAGGGCATCCTTAAGTCACACTTCAGCAAGTTATAAAGTTATCTTTGGAGCGCAATCATACCAAGTTGTCAGCCCTGTAAGGATAGATTTATGTGTCCCTGACATGTCAGTTGTAGTCTTTGCCACTCCATTGCTGCTATGATATTTCAGCAGGAGGTAACCACTGCTATTCCCCTGCCTGAAAATGCACCGAACTTTCTTCTGTAAACATTTATTACCCTGGATATTTTCACATCACAGGACTGCATCTCTGAATTCATCTATATGTTTGCTTAACTCTCACTCACAGGTCAGTGCTTGTTTGTCTCAATTTTTTCTTGTTTTAATCTGAATTTATGTAGCAGCAGGTTCACGGGCAAACCTTTTTCCCCTGAAAAACTCCATACTTTGGTTTTTTTGGGGGTTTTTTTGGGTGTTTTTTTAGTGCTATCATTTGAAAGGACACAGGTTTTTTTGTTTGTTGCTGTGGAAGTAATGCAGGTCATCACCCAGCACTGGAAGAGTTACTCTTTTCATCGTAGAGGGGCCTAATCTATGGTTCTGTTACTAAGTTTTACTGCCGATGCAATATTTTCATTGAGCTTTCCCCCAGGGCTGGACTTGTTTCTCCTGAAATATTGTTCTGCAAGTTGGAAAAATGATTTGTTCTGGCTTGGTCTGAAGTGAACAATCAGAGAAGGGAAACTTGCAAAGCGAGCTTATGTTAAAGGCCTTAATTTTCCTCAAAGGTGAGCACAGTGGCAATGCCAACACCATGCAGCAGACTGTGTCCTGGCTGCAGTTACCCTGGAGCCTGAGCCCTCACCCCAAGTTCACAGCTGCATGCACAGAATTGGTGTTTGGGTAGACTGAAGCTGGAGAGAGAACAGCACGTGACCCTGTGCAAATCTGTAGCCTAAGTGATATGGTCCTCCCAATATTCCTAACTTTTGTGCACAATGCTCTCTGGAGACACATTCACAGAGCTGCCATTTCAGCACACGACATTTTGCATCCTCTTTGGAGATGCCACGTAGGTAGTGCAGTCATACTCAGCTCAAAGTGACCACGTGAATTGGACATGACTCAGCTGCTCTCTGGGTTACACACACAGGGTGTTTTATGCCAGCAGACAGTAAGAGGAGCAGAAGTGGGGCTAGAAAAGGGAGAAAAGACATCTTCCCTTCAGCACTGCCATTTTGATCTGCTTTGTAACAACAGAACTTTTCATATTAAAAAACAGTCTTTCTCAAGTGTTTCTCTCTTTAGTGTGTTTCACCAGAATAAATACTTAGAAGCTACTAAGGAAATATTCTGAAAACTGTAGTGGTATGACTTTTGCAAGTTCCTGGTTACTTCCCTTCTCTCGTTAGAGCATATCAAAACTTACTAGAGCCTCACATCACTTTCCCCCTAATTCTGTGCTTTAATGTCCTGGTTTTTTATTGATTTTTTTTACTATTCCTTTTGAATTACTTGTCTGATTATTCCCTTTGGACACACCTGCCTACTGTGGCCTCCTTCCTCATGCTGGGGACAATATGTTTTTTTCAAATTACCAGAAGGCCTTCCTACTTCTCTTTGGAATTCTGTTAAAAATAAATTCTCTTTCACTTTGTCATTAAGGCTCCTCAGATATTTGATCACGATTTATTCTGAAGTTGTTTGTCTCCTTTAGACTGTAAGTATTTTACAAGTTAAAATACATCTTCTCTCACCGTTAAGAGCAGGCAGGGCTCAGAGCAGAATCAAGTGAGGCCGAGTAAATCTACCCATGGAACTTCCCAGCATTCCACTGATGCTCCAGCTCTTTCTTGCAGCAAACAGAAGTGCTGTTAGAAGGTTTGTTTTTATACAAACAAACAAACACAGCTCCCACCAAAAGAGCATGTGATCTCTCCATGCATACTCGGGTTCAAATTCCTGACCTGCTGTCTCTCTAACTGCAGATGACTGTGTCAATTCACCCATAGCCTGATAGTTATCCTCAGGCAAGGTGCACTCCGCAGTTCCTCCTGGAGATGATCTACTTCCCATAACAAAGCATTCTTCAGAGTCATTATCTGAATTTGCTTCCTCATATACTGGGCGAGCATCCCCACAACTGCACGGCAGAACTGCACTGAAACTGAGCTGCTCCTTCTAATGAAAATTCATTTCATTGCAAAATTCCCAATCAGCTCTAATTTGGAAGCCCCAGCTGAGATCCTGCTGTGAGACATATCATAAGAGACAGATCTTGCTGTGAAGGTCTGGCAGGTTGGAGAGATGAAGGCTGAGAAGAAAAGCACAACAGAAAGGTGAAATGGCTTCCTCAGAATCATGCAATGGGTCAGTGGCAGTTTTAGGTCTTCTTAGTGCCAGACACAGCCCGTGCTACCTCTCATATCCTGAGCTTACAGACAGACTTAGCTTTCCCTGGTCATCTTTTCATTAACTAGATTATCCTTGCATGTAGGTTAACGTGTGGGTGCACAGGTTCAGCAGTTTTGAACCTTGCTGTTTACAAGGCATTGTGTATATGGCACCATCAGAAATATTGAGGTAACAGATAACAAGGATGTCACAGTAAAATGCTTAAAAGCCAGACCCTATTGCACCAGAGTAGGCAAGGGGGCAAAGAAAATCAAGTATTGTTCTAACTAAAGTCTGTCAGCTGCTCTGAACAAGGTAAGAAATATAATTTGAATTTCACATTTTGGACAACCTGGCATAAGATGGTGCACCTGAGACTGTGCAGGTTGTTAAGCCAATGTCATCGTTAGAATGTAACGTCTTACTTAAAATTAAACTTTCAGATGCTTCCCTAAGTATCTAAGACTACAAGAATTTTTAGTTTTAAAGCAATTTCCGTTTTTCTTCTGGCCTTACAATGATTAGGAACAGAATTAAAGATGAGTTGTTGTATATTATAAATAGCATACCATTGTTTTGTTTATTTTTCCTAGGAGCTTTCTGAAACTAAAATTTCTCTTTGAGGACAGCTGGTCCATGCCCCTGAGGAAAAAGATGCTTATGTCAAGGCTGAGGTTAATGATTTTAATTTACAGTTTTTGTGGGAATATTGTTTTGATTCCACGGATATCTCTGTCTCTCCATTGTTTTAAGAAAGCAGCAATACTTAAATAAGGTTTCACATCTTATTACCCCAAAACACGTTTAATTTTGTTTGACTAGATCATGTCAGTATGTTAATAGGGTAATTGTTATTCCAAACATGCTTGGTGAACTTGAATAGCAAAGTGAAGTTTATACATTTAATCAAATATATTCAGTAATTCCAGTGGAAAATGCAGAAGTGTTTTCCATCAATATTTCCTTGACTTTTGAAATGAGTATACATCGCCCAAATTGTCGTTCTTGTGGATCCATTTTCCATCCATATCCAAGCAATTGAATTTATTTATATGACTGTTTACAATGGCTGAAAAGGAAAAAAACCCACAAGGTCTCATTGGCAACACTTCTTGCTGGAAGTGCTTTTACAGGTATGTGATCAAGGGAAGGAAACATCTTGCAGATTTTCAAGCCATGAGTTGTAAGATGGGTCATAAAACCAGCTGTAATTCCCAAAACCGTACTGTATTTTTGGATGTATTGTAAAAAGGCTGCCATTTCTCTTTTTTGTCTCTCATGCAACATTTCATCTTTCCTTCTGCATGAGATGATGACTTAAAGCTTGTCTAGTTCCTTCAGAGAGCTTCAAAAGAGAAAAAAATGTTTAAAAAATATTAATTGATAGACAGCCTATCCATAGTGCTATCTTGTTTAGAAACCAAGCGGGGAACCTTGAGGTGAGAAGTGCCCATGGAATGATATTGTGCAGGCAGGGGAAAGTGGCGGGATAGAGTGGTAAGAACAGGAATAGGAGTTTTGGGGAGCAGTGGAGATTCTGGGGGGACACTTGAAGAGGCAATACAGAAGTGGGATATAAAATGGAAGGAGCTGAGGAAGAATGATCTTGAGGGCACAGCAGCAGAGCAGGGAAGCGCAAAGAGCCTGTAAGACTGAGAGGGAGTTAAGGGATCCTATGAGACTCCTTGCTGCTGTTAACCCAGCTACCTCTCTGGATAGCCTTGTGTAGAGTGTGTTTTGTAAACTTTCTGTGTGTTTACCACTAAACTCTCTACATTTTCTTTAAGAAACCTTCTCCAGTAGTGACTGCTTATGGACCCAGCCAGGAGAGAACATTTGTGGATGGACTTTTGGTGGGTAGCATGGCTGGCAGAGAGCAGGTGAAGGCAGTGCCCCTGAGCTCGAGTGTATCATGTTTGCAATTTGTCTCAGGAGTGACCCTGAACCTTCCAGGCCCTGGAAGATTTTTCTGACCTCAGGGAATGTGAGGAAGTGTGGAGACAAAGGGAGAGACTTGAAGTATTTCTCCAGGAAGAAAAGATGTAAATATTCTTGTATATTGGCTGACGGTTTTTAAAGATTTTGGTAAATGGTATGGTTTTATTTCTTCTAGTAATAGAAAAACAAGTAGAAAAGAAAACATAAAGTTGTCCTAGGATCACAGTGTTGTTATATATTTCCTCAGATTATCTTAGTTGGAAACGTTATTTGAGATTAAACATTCTTCTTTTCAGCGGTATAGCCCTTGTAAAGTTATTATAGAATTAAGGATATGATGATTTTATTGTTAACAAACAGTAAAATATAATCCAATGTTTTCATCGCTTCTAAAAATGCTTTAGAACTGCTGATGGAAGTATGTTATTCTTGCTTCTAGATAATGAGCATCAAAAAAGTTTATTTAATATGAAAATTCACCTTTCCCTATTGTATGTATTTTCAACATCTACAGTGTATTCAAAGTATTTGGTGTATCTTCTCGGCTCTGAAAAATCCCTGGACAGATTTTCATGGAGATAGTTAGATCTAGATTATATAGATATAGCTCTATTTTTCTTTTAGGTGAAAGTGGCAATTGAACAAAACCTGTTGCAACCGAGCAGCAAAGCAGCAGTGTAGGGCCAGACCTGGAAGTCCTTGTGCTGTAAATCCACACCAATTCAACTAAGACCAAGCCCTTGTGAATATTAAATTCACACTAGTGTAGCTGAGAGTAGAAATGGCCTTTGTTTTTTAAACCCTTGGAGTCCGAAGTGAAAAAAATAGGAGAAGGGTTTAACCTTTAAACCTTTCACTGACCTTTAAGCAGTACTTTGGATTATATCTGCCCTTGTTAATCTGAAGCTACTTGCAAACATAACTGGCATTCCTGTTTTTTAAGTATACCTACATTATAGAATGGGTTAGCAATTCACAAGTTCGGCTCCTGTTCATTGTGCCTTTATGGCTGTTTAAAGTGATGCTTATCTTTGTAAAGGAAATTTTGTATTTAGTACCAACATGAGAAATACTTTGCATTGGAGTGCCATCATTTAAGTGATGGCCAGGCATAGATCTGTGCTCTTGGAGGTACAAGCCCATGTGTTGATCAAGACAGAATTAAATTTTGTAGAATTCCTGTATTCATGTAGTGTGAGGACTGGCTTTGTTAATGACTCTTTCCACCACAGGTGAGTAGAAACTTGTAGAATATCTAGTCAAACCATTATCTTTTCTTCTTTGGCTTTTCTTTCTTTCACACTATTCACATCACTACTTTGCATGCACTTGTTTCTCACATACCTTCCCCATACATATCTTCATTTTGTTCTATTAAATCCAAACTACAGGTACAAATGACATAAAATGCACCATGAATTTATCTTGGATAAGATCTCACTGTTCTCATAATCTAAACAGAGTTTAATTAACACTAGAAACATCTACTGCTTGATATAAATAAAATAGTCTAAAATTGGGGATTGTCATTTCCCCTTTTCATACACACAATGATTGCAAAATGTCTTGCCATTCACATGGAAATTTGTCTTCTAAGTACATCTGTCTTTAGTGGAAAAATGTCATGGGCAGAGCACAAATTTATGAGACGATGCATTTGTTTAAGAGATAACTGCTATTCCATATTCTGTGTCCATCATTTGGATCAAGAGTTTTCCTGCTGGATTGTTACAGTAACACAGAGGAACTGCCCCTTACATTCAAACAAGTTATTTTGCATTGGAATATGAAATGCTGAAAACTGCTGAGGCAACCCAGTACAACAGAGGCATTCAGTCTGAGTCAATGTGAGAAACACCATTGAAGGTTTAGAAAGCTAAATGTATGGGATTTGTTTCCATGTAAAGTTTTACTAGGACCTGACATTGTGAAAACATTAAGTGTTGTAGGATTTTAAAGAAACAGAGACTTGATAAGCAGGGAGCAAACAGTGAAAGGTCTTGTAATGTAGCTGGTGAAAAGCACCTGTATTTTATGTTGGATATTTATTTGAATATGAAAAGTACTATAAATTTTTTTCTCATCTCCTCATCTCTTGCTGTTGCATGTTGGAGAATGACTAAATCTCTGGAGAGGGATCAGATCTGTAAAAGTTGTCAGTTGTTAAGACAAGATATTCAGTGAATAAATGAATTATTGTACTGAAGTCCTTTATTGAATATTCCTGTGTCACTGCTTTAGTTAAGTACCAAGAACACAAGCATTTAACAATATTACTTTAAATTCAAAATGCCTTGAAAGGACTGAGATTCAATTTGCAAATGTAACCAAGAATAAAACATGTGCCTTGGATTACATGTCACTTCTTGGGATGTTTTGACATAACACATTTAAGAAAATACTTTCCTGTGACAGAAATGATTAAAATAAATTTCAGTTATCTATGACTTCTAACAGAGCCAGTCCAGTTCTTGGTTAGTTTGTTCTCTGCATCACAGCAGGCACCAGCTGACATGCTCACTTGTATATCAGTGTGGGGGCCAAATGCTGAAGGCTGAAGTGCTGTTGTGTTCCTTGTGTGAGTAATCCTATTAGCACCAAGGGAATATAGGCATGGATAAATTGTAAAATTACCAGAAGTGTGAAAACAACCTGACTTCCTTCTCTTTTCTGAAGATGATCTGTGTAGTTACTTCAGACAGAACTCTTGCATGTTGGTACCAACATCTTCAAAGTCTCCACCTTCTTATCTCCTCTCAGGGGCACCAAAGTTACACCAGCTCTCCAATATGTGTTCAGATGGGCACACTTAGAAAAGTACATATCAAATCCATTCAATAATATGTCCTCTTCATTTCCAAAATACTGGTGCTGAAATAGAAAATACAAGGGTAGACAGGGAGGTACTTTTCTCTATGTCTTTGATGAAAACACATTTACTCAAGAAATTCAGTATACAAGGACCACAGGGCATTGTTCCCAAAGAGCAACCATGTCCATAATGGAAAATATCCACCAGAAATTTAGTATCAAATATACTTTTATTAAATATAGATAAATTAATTACAGCTTCTCAAATTTTAGTATTAAGTGTAATACTATGTTAAAAAAATTAATCCAAGTACATAATTTCTACTACAGAGTTATGCTCAAATTTGCCACTCACATTTTTGGGACTTGCAGAAATCCAAGAATGGCAGCTTTGTGTTTACTAACAAAATGTCACAATTAAACTTATCCAGGAGGGCAGGTAAGACTGCCTGTTAGAGTAACATTCTCAGAACAGCTTGATTAGTTCACTGATCAAATCACCTGCCTATCCATCTAGGCCAGGCAAATACCAAAACCAAAAAAAGACTATTATTTTTTGCAGTGCATCTGTTCTTAGCACATAGTGAGAGGATTGTGAAGACAGTGAGGGAGCATCCATCAAAAACCTGTTGCTTCATGCTCTGTGACACATTTGCTGTACCAGGAATGAAACAGAGAGAAGGAATTTGGTTGTTGTGATTACAAAATCCAGAACCTGGTTCTATAACCTGCTGATGACATGGACTTCTCTTGTCATTTGGAAGTGATTATATATTCCTTGCCTTAATTAATAATTATGGATGTTGCATGACATGGTGATAACACCCTATCTGAAAATAAAATGAGTACTGACATGTCAAGGACTTGGCTAAAAGGTGTTTTGATTTCTCTCTGATTAGTGCTGGATCTCACTGTTGACCTGTTGATCATTTTAGCTTCATCAGATGAAACAGAAGGATGAGCAAAGGCAAGTTCTGCTTCCCACAGCATCCTGGGACTGGTACCAGCTGCACAAGAGATAAGGCAAGGTTAGAAATGTACTAAAGCAACCCAGGTACCAACTAACCAGTACCCACCACTCCTGCTCAAACCCTCCTGCTTTCCATGGATTATTCCCACATTCAGTGGGTGGCAGAAAACAACAGCTGCCCCACTCCTTAGGCTATTGGCTAAGACCTGTGGGACCCATGCATTTGAAAATGTAGGAAAAGAAAGTAGAGACCAAAGCCCTCACACCCTAGGGAGAATGCACAGCTACCACACTGGAGGGCACAGCAGGATGTGGAACCCCATCACCGAATTCTGTCAAAGAGTAACACCTCCTGGACTTTTATGATGTCCCTGACCTGAGAAATGTAGTCTGTGCACAACATTTCAGAGGCAGCCCCTCGGGTGAGGCAGACATCCCCCTGCTCTCTGCATAAATCACAGAGGGAGGGAGACATGAAGAAGAGGAAAAGGAAGAGGGTTGTCCTGCCCTGGGAGAGCAGGTGCTCTTCTCAATCTATACCATAGCAAGTACCCCAGGAATATTAAGGCTGGAAAATGAGGAATTGTAATGTGCTTAAGGCCCTGGGGCTCTTGTGCCTTTATGTACACTGGTGCAGAGAAGAAGAACATAAGGCTTGCAGATGCAGATACAATTAATGCTGATGTTTGGTAAGCAGTTCCTGTCTTCTGCTATGCTCCTTTGGAAAAAAACAAATAACAACAACAAAGAAAGAAAGCAAAACTCCCACAATTTAACTTTGCTATAAGACTTGACTTCTCTCTTTAGAAACATTAAAATCCAAGTACATCCCAGTAAAACATTTTCAGGAGATGGTACTCAGTACATAAAAGCTAAGCAAATAAACTTCAAATGTGAAAGTACTAGATCTTAAAGCTTGGAATTTAAAACTGCAAAGTGCACAGAAATAAAACCCTTGCGGACATGCTAAAATGTCTAATTCATTATTATTTCAAAAAAGATTAAAAAATAATTTCTTAACATTAAAGTGCAATCAAGCACTGAAGAAATTATTTAAACTTTCCATAGGAAAAAAGCACACTCTAGAATGCTGCAAGGGTATTGATGGCTATTAAATATTTACTTTTCTCTCTAGCTCACACTAGAAAGAGTAATTTGTATTTGGCAGAAACTGGCTGCAATTACATTAGTCAATCCAAAAGCCCAACTTGCTCATACAAAATGCAAACAAATTAGTTAAAATGGTCTAATTAGCAGACTGTAAAAATGCAAAGCAAGGCTGGCATAAAAATGTGTGCTAGACAAGCATACTTTTACAAAATAAACAGAAAGGCAAATATGAAATAGTCTAATAAATCCTAGCTGAAGGACTATAATGTGAACCCAAATATTTAGGGATTGCATACTTTAAAGAGAAGTTTCTATGGACTCTTATATATTTTCTTGCAACCCATATTCCATCATGAATACATGATTAATACCACAGCTGAAGTTCTGGGATTTCAGCTCAGCCCTGTGGAGTCATGTGAGGGCAGGTTATATATACATTTTGTGTGAGAATATACACAAACACAGCTCCTAGTCAAGTTAATCAGAGTGCAAGGTGGCTTTGGAGCACACAAAGAGTATAGGATGTGGCCTATGAAAGGAAGGTCAAGTAATTTCTTTACATGTAGTGTATTTGTTTTTGTTTCCACAATTAAGATAAATAACTGGAAGCATACGGAAATGTGGAAACAGCCTAGATAAAAGATAAAACACATTTGTTCTTATGAGAAGTATAAACTTCAGGCATTGTCCAGAAGGAGTCAGCTTACTGCTTAAAAAAATCACTACAAAAACTATATTACTGTGGTTGCTGATATATTAGACCAGAAAGGGCTTTAGCATCTTTTGCTTCATAATAACTCTGCAATTTCTTAGTCTGTGGGGTTTTAACTCTCTAGTTTCTACACTATAGATATAATAGTCCCATATGATTCGTAACCTGTCACATAAAAGAAGCTGTTGTGAGGTGATGATGTGAATTTGTCTCATCTCACCACATGTTCCCCTGTCCTTCAGCATAGTGGAAGTCACATTCTCTCTTCTTGCCACCTGACAGATGGCAGAAGATGAGTGGCTTTGGCAAAATAGAGATGCCTTGAAGAAACAGTAACTGTGAACAACCTGCAACAAAAATGAGATGCTCTTTGGCACAAAGAACCTATGTGCAAAAGCAGTGCAACAGCAGAAATGTTCTGCCTACCCTGAAGAAGAGGACCCCCAATGGAAAATAACCCTTGGCAAAAGCAGAGCAGTGGCCACCAGGTGTGGTCATTATGGCCATTACCACTTCTAGCACCTAACAGCTGGCTCAGTTATTTCACTGAAATGGTTGATTGTGGCACCTTCACTCCCCCATGCTCAGATTGCCTCTCTGTGCCAAAGAGGTTCGGTCCATCACTCTTTCTCATGGAGAGTACTTATTTATTTGGTGGGAAAGAGATCTCACTCTACAAGATGTCCCTGCTAGTTTCAGTGCTATTGGAGGAGTAAGGTATTTGTGAGTGTAAGAGCAGAATCCAGTAGAGATAGACTGTTATTTCACTTAGTGCTTGACAAATGGCTTTGAGAATGGTAAAGGTAACAAGCTATATCACAGAAACGGTCTTTTCCACTTTGTTACCCATTGCCAGATATTCCTCATCTCACAAAATTTTCCATATACTCAGAATTTGAATCCCACAGACCTCCCTGAGGATGACTGGATAAAACAAGGATGTTCAATATAAGAGGAAGAAAAGGAATTGCTGGCATCAACAAGGACAGTTAAGAGAATCAAATCTTGAGGTATGAGGAAAGAACTCCCATCATGTGGGGAGGTCCCATCCTGTTGTAAAAAAATTCCACCATGGTGTCGCAGCTGTGTTGCTCCAAGTCATGGTGACAGACAGGAGACAGGATGGCTGCTCTGCCTCTGCTATGCTCATGCTAAGATACTTAAGTACTGTGGTTGCTACCTCTTTGAAAGAGCCAGGGGACTACAGAACAAAATTCAGGACAGCTCTCCAGGCTGGTGGCTACAATGCTTGGTGTCCTGTGTTTTGTTGCTGCCTCTACTGTCACCTGCAGCAAGCCTAGGTGAGTAAATCAACTTCCTGCCTGGTACATGGCTTTGTTTATTCTTCTCTATATCTGCTGGCAGCTGCAAACACTGTTTCAGGCAATGAAATATACAATTAGTCTTCTTTGTCATTTGCCTTTTTAGTTTCTTTACATTATTTCTTACATATATTTATTACATATACTAGTTCTTATATCAATTCTGCTTCAGTTTTCATCTCTATCACTTTCCCTCCCTGTGTCTTTGTGTTCACTTTTTTATCCATCCACTTTCCCATCCAATATCTTCTCCTGTTCTACTTCACTGAATGGCCTCAACTCTCTTCACCACTCACATCTCTTTATGCAGGCTTACTAGACATACAGTATCTGTATAATTTCTCTCATTCTGCTGTCCATCTCTCTTTCATTATAATAGAGGATTTGTACTGACAGTACAAATCAGACTTGTTTCATAGGTAAACACAGCATGTTCACCATGGGGAAAAAGTGTGAGGGAACCAAATAAGGAAGAAAGAATAAATGGTCAGTTTTCTCAGTGAAAACAGGGTACTGGTGCAGACTCGTGGGAATCTGGGCTGAGTTCTCTATTAATTTAGAATTACTCAAGATAGAAAACCTAAAGCTTATCAGAAGAATTAAAGAAAATAACCCTCTTGATATACACCTTTTGATAGACATTGAGTTGCTGGAGCATGTCCAGACAAGGGCAAGGGAGCTGAGAAAGGATCTGGAGCAAAAGGCTGATGAGAAGTGGCTGAGGGAACTGGGGGTATTTAGCCTGGAAAAGAGGAGGCACAGAGGGGGATTTTATCAATCTCTACAACTACCTGAAAGGAGGCTGTATCCACGTAGGCATCAGTCCATTTTCCCAAGGAGTAAGTGATAGGTCAAGAGGAAAAGTTGCACCAGGGGAGGTTTAGAATGGATATTAGGAAAATTTTCCTCGTGGAAAGGGTTGTCAAGCAGTGGAACAGGCTGCCTCAAGGAAGTGCTTGAGTCACCATCCCTGGAGGTATTTAGTTGACTTTAGGTGTGGCACCTGGGGACATGGCTTAATGGTGAACTTGGTAGTGCTGGGTCAATGGTTGGACTTCATGATCTTAAAGGTCTTTTCCAACATAAATGATTCTGTGATTCTATTATTCTATGAGTGTCTGGGTAATAAAATAATAGTCAATACATTCTATTTCAATAATGACAATACATGTGGGAAAAACAAACACATCTACATGGCCATGATCACTAAGTTAACAATTTCATGTCAGGAAAGACATCTTGGAGAGCCAGATAAATATGTCAGCCCTGTGTTCAACAGCAGCAAACTCAATTAAGAACATTAGGAAAATACTGGAGAACAGATGAGAAACCATTCTGCTGATCTGTAGCCTGTGGTGTACAGTCACCTCATCTCAAAAACAATATGGGTAAACCTAGAAAAAGGCACTGAAAACAGAGAGAATGGTCAGCTGCATTGATTAGCTTCTGAATGAGGATGTCTTAAAGAGTATAAGACTTCTGTGTGGACAAGAAGTGACTGGAGGTGACTGGGGGTTAACAGAGTGTTATTTCTTCAGAAGTAACAGAGAAGGTAAATATGAAATATTACTGACAGTTTATCACAATGAAGGGATAAGTGGTACACAAGACATTACTGGGGAACGAAGCAACGAAAAAGAGCATTTTTTTCACAGATTAGGTAGCTACAAGTGCAAGATTGCTCATGTCCTCAAGTTGTTGAAAAGCCTTAAAGATAAGTAAACTCAGAAAGACTTGGTAAATTCATGGAAGGCAAATCCTGAAACCCTTATTGAATGTAAAATCTGAGTCTATAATAGTAGTGATGAACCACTGTGTAGTTACTTTGGTTTTATGGAGACAGAATATTGGGAAAAGTTTTTTGCTCTTTTGTTGTTTTGTTCCAATATGAATGATTTTTTGATAGTCTGTGAGAGACAAACTAGAAAAGGAGTGCTTTTATATTTGCAGGGAATACAGAGTAGCTTTAAGTAGGATGCAGTGGGGTAAAAAACTTGATTCATTTTTTCCTGAAGAGAAGACAGCTTCTTTACCTTCTCCTCTGAGGTAGCTCAGGGAACTTGCTGTACCAGTCTCACATCACTTCATGTCCTACTTTCACCAGTCCTCTTTCCTTCCCTGATTTCATTAACATTCTGCTACTTAGGAAGAAAATTGGTCTAAAATTACACACACCTATACAGGATGATGAAGTAAACTCTTGTTCCGTAATTCTAAAATACAACAGTTTTTCCTTTGTTACTGTGGACCAAGCAGATCTAGAATTTGTGAGGTGAGCATAATTTATTCCAGACTTATGCTGCAATAATTTATGTTCTTGAGCCTTTGCAGATGTATAGTCACAAGAGAGCTGTCAGTCGACAGGAGTTTTTACACATATTTCATCTAAATCAACACTCCAAATGCAACACTGAAGGTGCAGTGAGTTTGTGTGGATTTGTAGCACTCCCTGGAGGACTCTGTGTCTAAAAACCAATAAACATTTCACAGTTCTCTGTAAGTGAAGATTTTCATCATTTTTGATGCATGCAATATTAACTGGGGTTCTCATTTTAATTCACTATTATTCCACAGGTAATAAGTAATTGGAGAATAACTTCTTGCAAATGAATGATAAAAGTGAAAATAAATCTTTCTATACTTTATGAAAAAAGCTGCTGCTTTTTTCATTTTAAACAAAGCAGCAAAACAGAATATTCATTGATAAGCAAAAGGTTTTTCATAATAATTCAGAACAACTGCAAGATATGGATATTTTATCATCAGAGCAAGTAAAAAGAAGAAAACTAAACTTTTTTTTATTACTTTATATATGTGTCTAGGTTTTGTACACCTAATATGAGTGTCACAGGTCTAGTTGTGAAAAGTTATTTCTACACACACAAGCTGTAAGCTTATGTGGAGATGAAAATTTCTAATGATTACTCTGAAACCAGTTGACCAGCAACAGTTTTCTGCCCACCTCCAAGGTGAAAAGAAACTCCCTACAGCAGCTTGTCCTCCCCGTGGGCAGTGACTGGTTTTCCCTGCACATTTTGAAAAGTTAGATGGTTTTAATCATGAAGGGACACACGGCATCCTTTGTCTTCTGCTGCATGGCACTGGAAGGGACAGCGATGCTCTTGGCACCATGGAAGTTGTGCAGTGGCACCAGGTTTTCCTGAGACCACTGGGCCCTCCTGGAGGTAGGTGGGATATTGCCTGCATGCTCCTATAGTGTTGGCATGGCATGTTCCAGTGGAAGTGACTGCTGCCAGAGCAAGAATCACCCATTCCTTTTCTGCTGTCTTTCCTTTTGTTCTAGCTTTGGTTTAAACCAAGAGACTCAAAAATACAGAGCTCACCAACTAACCAGCCACACATCACCTCCCCCTGCTCAAGGCTTGCACTGGAAATGGGAACGACCAGTAGGGAGTTTGAGTGAGTCCTGAACAAAACAGTGTTGTTGCTGTAGGGAAAGTACAGTATTGGAACTACCTATTGCCCTGGATAGGATGCCTGAGGAAGTTGTTTGTCTCAGGATGCCAACTACAGCTTCTCCTTCCAGCTTGCCACTGGGGAGAGTTTTCTCTCTGCACCCCTCCTTCTCCCCTCTCCTTTTTTTTCTTTGTCATTGTTGATATGTGCCATCAATGGTGGAGCCTGCTAATAAATTCTCATTCATATGAATTTGTCTTGGCATCCTTTCTGCCACACACCGATTCAATCATGCCTACTCTCTCAGCAACTTAGAAAAATCAAATACCCCTCCTTGGCCAGACACTGAAAGGAAATATTAAGATTTTTAGCCAGCAGATGACACCTATTTGTATATAGAAACATTTGAATGAAAGATGGTAGGCAGCAAAATGTCACCCGGCTGGGACAATGGGTCTGAATCAAGTGCTCAGGTTGGACCTGGAGGTAAAGCAGTCTCAGCCAAAGCTAGGGGTATTGCAGGGTGTGGTTGGAGTGTCCAAAAGGTCACTCTCCCATCAACATCCATGCTTTTCCACCTGGCCCTACAAACTTTGCCACTCTTATTGCCAGCAGCTCTTCTGCTGTTGCAGAACTTCTCAAGGCATTTACCACTGGAGTAGCCTTCAGTAAGGAAGGAAAAAAATGTGCCCAAGTTGTTTTCTGTACTGAGTGCTGTTTTCATAATTGATGATATAGTTATCCAATGACTTCCACTTCCCAAAAGATTAACCCTGTTGAATGACTAACAACTTGCCACAGTACATAGCATATTCTAAAAGCTGAAAAGACATGTTCTACCATGCAGTTGCAGGTCTGGTATACCAAGAAATACTTTTCATCCCCACAAATAAGAGTTGGAAATCTGGAGTCTAATTCAAACTGTTCAAGGGCTTTTTTCACTAACTCCAAGAAGGACAAAGTCCTGTCAATGACCCACTTTATGTCATATCTTAAAAGTCACAGAAAATTTATGTGTAACTTCTTGTATTCTATGCAACTTAAAAATACAGAGTTAATAGTCTATTTCTTATTAGATATAGGAACAAATTTTACACAAAAATGGCACACAAGAAATGTTGTTTTGTGATATTTGAAAACATTATATAGCTCTGGGATTTTAAGTCTTTTCCTTTGAAACTGAATATGTCTGTTCAGTGGCTAAGAATGGCAAGTAAACCAGATACTCGGAGACCTAGGAAACATTTGTCCTAAAAACTACTAAAGTTACTAGATACTTGGACAGGCCATGTCCCCTCTGAAGTCAAAGACTTGCAAGCATCCATTACTGGAGATTGAGAGATTCTATTCTCCAGCTCTCCTCTTGTCTCCCTGTGGAGGCTGAGGGGAGGAAGCGGAGTGTTACAAATTACTGCCAATGACTAACAGAAAAAGTGTTGGTCCCCACTATCTATTTACTATCCTACTTAGCTCACCAGTTTGGGAGGCAAGAATTCAAACTGAAATGTATAATGAAAGCATAAAACACACAAAAACCCCTGTTGGCATCTATTTATTAGTGTGTACCACTCACCTGACTAGATTCAGAGTTGCAGAAGGTTAAATCCCATGTCGCAGTGCTTTTGCAGAACACTTCCTTCATCTATAGCAGATTTCACACTTGGCTACCTTATGTCCATTGGCAGAATTCCTACTTGCCCATAACAAGCCACTCCAGGCATATCAACAGGACCTGAGCCTACATTTAAACAGTGAAAGGGTATTTTTGCAACTTTGTTCTCTTGTAGGAAGTCTTGATGGTACTTTGACTGGTGATTTCTCTATTACAATTTCCCGTCCACTTCCACTTCTTGATACATTTCAGGAACCACTTGCAGACAAAATCAACCACCAGCATTTCTTATGCCATCAGAATTTTCCATTGTATTTTAAAAACAGATGCTAGAGAGAGTTGCTTCTGCATAGAGCCCCCATTTCAGTTTCTTTACCCATCTCATCTCTTTCTAGTGCTGCTGCATCTGTGTGCCAATAAGGTTTTTTAAGTCCCCAGAGCTCTTGGTCATCATTTCAGGACTGCCTTTACTGTTTTTAAATTAAGACAGCTAAGATGATTTCGGTGTGACTCCCCACAGGGACTTCTTGATACAATACTCAGTCCAAGCTCCAACCAAAATTATGAATATATGTTCATAGTGCACACTTACAGAATCAAAGCTACATATTTGAGCCAAATTTGAGCTAAAAATTTGGGACCAAAGTTGTGATGGGATTATGCTTTCCAAAGTATTTATTGGGTGACTGTCAGGGACCTGCAGGATCCTTTCCAGCATTTTATTGTGGTGCTTCATTTTATAAGAAATCTTTTATTCTGGAATTGGACCTGGAAGTAAATACCAGAAGGCTTAGGTTTTTGTTTATTTTTTTTACCAAGTATTTTGCCTTAAATTACAAACCCTCAACAGGTACTCCTAAAGAAATCTTGGAAGCTGGAGGGGAACTTTCTGCTCTTGAGCAATGTCAAAAGAAAGGTTTGTATATATCTGTAAAAAAAGGAGTTAATGGCAGGGACTGTTGTGCCAGCCACGTCAAGCTAAACCATTGAAGCCCTTATTTCACCACTACAGTTTATAATTTATTTCAGGGGAGACTCCTTTCTCATTTATTCCAGCATACTCAGATTCCAGAAAAATATTTGAGATATACTCAGAATTTTTCTATTAAACTGAAACAGAACTATGGCCTCAGCCCACATGAATTTCTTCAACTTAACACTGGAACTTATGTATAAAACCCTCACTGTAATCAGGGAAGTTACGTCAGGTGAAGCAGAAACAGCATAGTAAGGAATTCCTGACTGCTGGAAAGTTTACTGGACACCCTGTTATTTTTTTACTACAGTGTGAAACTTAGGAATGAATGGAGTAAGGATGAAATAAAGCTCTTCCATTTACAGTTTATGTGAATCAATTTTTAGTGGAAAGGAAAAAATGGCACGGAGTTTGGGGTTTCCAGGAGTCCTGGTTCTCTGCTCCTCTACACACCCTACATGTGAGGATATGGAGGTGCAGCCCATATCCTTTTAAACAGCCCTATGCAGGGGCAGCCAGATTGGACCTCAGCAAAGGGGGTGTTTCATACATGAGCTGTTAGCTGCAAAGCAAATTTTTATTACACTCTTTGTTTCTCTCAGCCCTTGTTTCATGCACAGAGTGGTCAATAAAAAAATCCCACCGAAACAAAAAACCTCACAGTTTTCCCCAGTGTCTCCATGGTCAATATAACCACATTTTAAGTAAAAGCTTCTTTTATCACCTCAGCTAGCTTGCTTACATATAACAGGCACTGCTGAGTAGTACATCTGGTTAATGATTATCTTTTACATATTGATATTAGTACCTGAAGTGGGAACAGCTCATTTCCTGAATACGATTACCATTCTGAAATCTTATGCACAGGGGAAAAAAACCAATTCTATAAATTAAACAAGAAGTTCTGAGAACTTATATCCCCCAGTTCACATCCAGATACTAATGCATCTCATTTACTTTGTTGCTATTCCCTTGAGTTATCTGTGTCATGCAGACCAGTCTTGCATGTCATGTTAACTATCCACTGAAAAAAAGCTAGAAGTGTACTTGTAACAGTGCCCTAAGCGAGCATACAAGGTAGGTAGAAGAACATAAAAAATTCATCACTGTTACATTTCAAGTTGCTGGGATATTTTCATTCCAATAGGACAGAACCCATGTCAGCTAAAGATGGAGCTATAATTAAACTGATATGGCATTCACAATTGCCTTGAAACCCGCTGTAGTTGTCATATGTTTCTTTTCCCCATCTTTAAACTATATGGAAATCAATTATCTCAACAAACCAGCTGTAAGGACTGTATGCCAACCACTTACACTTGAAGTGAATAAATTATTTGAAATTCATTATTGATGTGAACAACTCTCCAAGATTTAAAGCACCAGTCCATTTTCTGTGCTGAGATTCACATGGAATTTTAACAAGTTCAGCAGTATCCTCCGTCATAAATTCGTACAGCAAACTGTTATGCAAATAGCTCGAGTTCAGGGATTGGCGAGCCGTGCACAGAAAATTATGCTTCAGATGACAAAGTGCCTGTGAGTTAATGGTTCTTTACATTTAGTGACAAATTTGTTCCTGATTTACCCCAGAGTGACAGACACAGGGTAAAAGGGGGACATCGGAGACTGAAAATACCATTTGTGTGTCAAGGATGTTAGCAACCTGGAGTGGTGATAGGCACTGGTGTCTACAGGATATGAAATTGAGTTGATGTGATGTCATTTTGGCTCTACTGTAACCTGGTTATCTCTTGCCAAGACTTCATGTATGATTAGTCAGCTCGGAGAGGACAGCAAGCCTTATCAGGCACACTTCCTGACATTCCTGTCAACTTAAGAAATGTGGTTAAGGAATTTAAGATGAGGTGTCACATCTTCATATCAAATCCCATTGAGTCACCGCCTACAAGTTTGAAGACTCCTTCTAAAAATATTAATGAAAAGGAAAAAGGAAGTTTGGGCTGGATATGACCTTGTTGTGCACTTTGCATGCTACATTCCCTCTAAGTTAGTGTCATTATTAGGCATACGTTTTCTTTGTATACACAGAAAATAATTGCTATACAATTGCTGTGGAAAAATAATATTAATTAATACTAATGTAAAAGCAGGTTCTGAGTTAGCTGACTTCTAGTCTGTAGATTAAGGCAATCTTTTATGTGCCTGAGCAATTTTAAAAGAATCTTCTTGTGTAAAAAGCTTGCCAACCCATATATTTAACAAGGATTATATTTGGAATGGTTAATAGACAGATGAAAATACTAAGCATAACAATATTTTTTCATCTCTTCAAAGGAAAATTTTGTACAATGTAATAGTCACACTGTATACAGACTCTTTCAAGTTTCTTTTCAAAAGCAAGTTAGCAGCATGCTATTTTCATGCCATTACATTTGTCCAACTGCACAATTTGTATTAATAAAGGCAGTTGCATTCACTTCCTTGCAGTGGGGCTCAAAGTTAAAATTCATTGCTGAGTCAAAAAAGATTCCTGATATTCTGCAGACCAAAACAATGCATAAACAAGGCAGAGTAAAGGGTCTGTCTATAGACCACCAACTGGAAGACTGAACATGCACAAGTAACCAGTTTTTCAGCCATTGCCAAGGAATTCTTCCAAGAATTTCAGGGTCTGGTAAGGTCTGAAGAGTCTTCTCAGGCAGCACAAAACTGCTTCAGAACCCTTAAAGAGAAGCTTATAGTCCCAAATCCTGACACAAAAGATACATATTTCTTGAGTAAGTTTTTCTGGTTAATCATGATAAATATATCTGTAGTGAATAATCAACCCAGGGAAAACTGACTCTACACGTCACACACAGTCATGTCTCCATTTAGAGATGATCCTGGTGCTTGCAGTGCACCAGGTCCAGAAGACATGTACACTGTACAAGCACATCTGAGAACAAGTACAGAGGACTGTAACTGGCTACAAGAGCTCTGTTAAGTGGAATATAAAGCTATAATTACCTTATAACTTTAGGGGTTTTTTTCTGCTAATGAGGAGAGCAGCAATAAACTTCTTTTAGCATCTTGCCTTATTTATTTGGGTGATTTCACTTTTCACCAAAAAAATCACCATTTGGCTGAACAGTCCTACAAGGGCTTTTTCGCTTTTCCAAAACCAGTCTGTGACATTTGAGAATGTGAATTTTTGCTTCTAAATTTAAATGTGCTGGGTAATAAAACACAAACAGGAAGAACCAGTGGAAACACTTTGAACAGAGCAAATGACTTAGACCTTTAACTCCGTCACTTTTCTCATGACAACGAAATGCTGAAACAAGAGCATCTGTGACCTGTAGGTTCAGCAAGCTAAGCCCATGAAGCCCAGAAATGTCCTCTGCTTCCCTAAAGTACTGTCCAGCAGCTAGAACAGTTTCTCTTCAAGAAACAAATGGTAAGTAATAAATCTGTTTGTGCACACAGATAGGCAACCTGCCCTTTACCAAACTTTTTGTGAGTATTTCAGAGTAGACAAAGACAAACATAAAAGAAGGAAAGGTTGAAAACCTCGATAATCTTGAGCTGAGTTATAAAAACACCTGGTAATTCATAGAGAAAACATTTATTACTAATGTACAGCTTTCAACCTGAAACTGTGTAAAACTTTAAATTAAGACTATAGAGATTATGAATCATCTTCCAAAAGTCTTCTCCTGCAGAACAATAATTTAATTGTGTAGATCTCTTAGCCCATAAGCAAGCATGAGAAGCAAGCAATCAATATATTCTTTAGAGTAGAGAATCATTTCCAAATCCTTCAATCTAAATAGGTCCAAGAATGCCACTCGATCTCTCCTGCTTGAATCTGACAGCTGGGTTGATTTTAGCTGAAACATTCTGATTTTTCTGGATATAGACATCAACTTTTTAAGATGCTGGATATTTTCATGTTAATATTATCCTCAAAAGTGATACTCATCTGCAACCTGCCTCTACAGTTCCTTGTTACCTACATCAATATTTTCACCAGAGAGATGAGTAAGCACAAGGCCACTGTCAGTGCCTTCCAGTCCCAGCCCCAGAGTAAAACGGAGAAATAAGAGCTTCCTCACTTCCCTTACCAGTAGGGCTCTAAGCATGCTTATACCTCCTGCAGTTGTCGAGGAACACTGTTGCACACATGTCTCAAAACCAGCCACCAGTCTAAAATAACCCACTGGTGTGAACACACATCACCCAGCTATAGATGTCTGACTCCCAGGTCTTCATGTCTAGTTAAGTAATTAAATCAAGAGATGCTCGGCTGGTAAATGATGATGATCTCTCTTTCTGAAATTGTCCCAAAGAGGAAGAAAGAAAGACTGTTGGGAGAGAAAGAAGTTTCTCCTGTAGATGTTTCTGTGATAGAAGCAAGCAAAAATCATATCACAGGACAGTGAGTAAGATGTGGAAGGTAATGAATGTGGAAGATGAAAGTTGGTTGTGGTGGAACTTCAGGTTAAGATTTAACTCACCTAAATGTTAGTGCCCACACATTTGGTGTTTGGACTGTGCATTGCCCAGACTGCTTCCATAGTCAAGGAAGAGAGGTAGGCAACCCCAAAGGGCCAAACACCTCCTAGAATGAGAATTATCCAAGACCAGAGGACGGGATTTCCTCCCAGGGATTGACTATTTGTCTCCTTTGACCACGGAGCATGTTGGTGTCAGAGCAAGCTATTACCCTGTATTTCAAGGGCAATTTTTGTATATGAACATCTGGCTTGGGCTTATCTCTTATTCTTAAAGCAGGACCACTCATTAGAATGGAAATGATACTTCTTAATATTTGTATCTTTAAAAGTACATTTGTGGGATAAAGTAGTTGATGATCAGTGGCACTTAGCTTTGCAGGAGACAACATTAAGAGCTTATATCTACTGTAGTCTTACTCTTATTGAGGTCACTGGAAGTTTTACTACAGATGCCAAGGAAAAGAAGCTCAGGCCCAGATAATAGCAGCCATCAAGTCCTTGCCATTGTTTCCAGGGAAAAGACAGTTGCCTTCTAACCTTGCTCTTTTAAAAAAAATTATTTGCCCTTATCACTGGACATTTTGATTTCTGTCTCACCCCTCCAATTTTTCTGAAATATCTTCCTTTCCTACCACTAGCCCCAGTGATTGCTTATGCACTTTACTATCTCTTCAAACAGCATTCAAGTTCCAATAAACAAACAAACAAACAAACAAACAAAACCCCCAAATAAATAAATAAGATATACTGACTTTATCTGTAACTGCAATAGGTCAACAGAGCTTAGTTGTAGTCAATAGGTAGTGTCATGATAGAAAAAAGTCCCTGCTCTAATTGGTCTTTTGTTGATGGTCAGGGACAAAGAAAATAATTTGACTTTCTTTCCAACACACTTGCTTTTCACAGTAATGAGTCAAATATGAATGTTCGCATTGCATTTCACTCAGGTGAGATTAGAAGAAGATGCCAGGAGAGGGGGCCTTCTACATGAGACAGATAAAAAAACAAGTAAGTCAGAGGAAAAATGGAAACAATTGGAAAATTTATGGGGATAGGGAGGGAGCAGTTGAAATGGAATGCTAAAATATGTACATAGCATTTATTTGGGCAGGGATACATACTGGAATATGACTTTCTAAATATGCAGCTTTTGCCTTACCAGAATTATTTTAATTGTCAATTATCCCTTTTGAAAATGGGTGGGAGTGCCATGCATCTTTACCTAAGAAGAAAAATAAGTTATTATACATTTTATAGTCATAAGCTGCCCTGCAAATCCCTGTAATTAAATGGAGGGCTTGCTTTGTAGATTCCAAAAGCTTTGTCATTCTAGCTCCCGCACTTTTCTCTGGCACAGGTTAGCCAGAGCTCTGGCAAAAGGACATTTGTTTTCCCACAGATGGGAAAAGAAAGAACCTCAGGGTCCTGGCCAGACCTTATTAAGCTGTTATCCATTCCTGACTCCTGATTTCCTTGAACAAGGTCTTTCAAGGGTGTTTACACCCAACCTATCCCCTCTGGGAATGTCGTCATGGTGTGTGTCCTGTAAAACACACCAGTTTTTCCCAAACACGGTCTGGTTCTGCTATTTTTGCTGGGCCTTTGACAACGTGTCATCTCTGAAATGTCATTGCATTAACCTTTTGCTATGTTTGGGGTGCCAGTGTCAACTGCAGGCGCCTCTGGAAGGATGTGCATTTGATTGGCAAAGACAGGATGACTGACACCGGGCTAGTCTTCTGTCAAAGCTCAAGTGTATCACTGCGTGGCAAAGCTGCCCTGCTCAGTGCCACCCGTCCCCAGTCCCTGCCACGCTGGTGCATTTCAGCCCACGGTCAGAGACAGCTAACAACTGGGACTGGTGCTGTATGATCAGAAACAAACCTGCTAGTGATCAGGGACAGAAAAGTCTCTGCTTAGGCCAGAAAAAAAAAGTGCTTTTTAATGCTATCTGTCTGCCTGGCTATCTGTATATTTACACATACATGCACACCTTCAGCTAGTTGACCCTTCAGTACAAAAATGTAAGCTTTAAATAATTAATATGTAAGGCCTGATTATTCAGTCTTTATTTTTTCTATGTAGGAAGTAAATGGGAGTTTTTCTACATACCAGTCCTACAGATTAAGCCCTGTTATCAGCAGCTCTGATTTGGATACCTGCTAACTTTTAACATGTTCTAGCTCGTCAGTCTTACACTTAAATTTTTGCTTTAAAACTGAAGATATGACTGAAAGTAATTAAAAAAATATTTAAAGAGGAGGATAATTATTCAACTAATTTGTCTTTTAAAATTAGCAATATGCTCTTATCTATTGGCCTAAAAACTTACGTGAAATTCTTGTACTATTCAGAGAAGTCATTCTATCACAGTCATAAGTGAGAGGGTTTATTTGCATTCACTGATCATCTCATTACATTTTGCCTGTAGTCCTTCCTGTAATTTCAGTTGGATATGTTATTCTTCTCTCTTAACACCTTGGGTGGCAGGCCACAGTATTAAAAATGTGCTACTTCTCAGCAACAGCCAATGGAACAGTGTTTCCTTCCTGAATATGTGAACTAATGATTAAAAATCTGTGGCTTCTTGGTTTTGTGCCTTGTATACACTGTCTTCAATGTATTTTTAGAAAATGTGAGGTTTTAGAAGCATCCCAGCTTTAGGTTTTAATATGTGTGTCCATTTTCAATGAGAAGGTTCCCTCTAACACTGGCTGTGCTTTTTTCTTTCCTTTTGGAAAAAAAACCCCTCTTTCATGAAACTTCGAATGGAAACAAATTGATTTCTGGACAAAATGCCAGGGATCCTTACTGATAGCAGTGGAGGCAACAGTGAAATATACCCACTTATGTAAAACACTTGCTATCTTCTCAATCAGGAAAATTCTGTTGATTTGGAAAGGATGTTAGGCTTTCCCCATCCCAGGGACTTCCACAGATGGAAGCGTTTACTCTGTTACAGAGCAAAACTGATGGATAATTTGCAATGAAGAATGAAATTCTGTTTTTGTACATTTCTTTATTCTTTTTCCTTTTCTAACTCTGGATATCTTCTGCTCATGCTGTCTCCCACCACTTCTCAGCCATATTTGCTGTCTCCTTCATTTCCCCAATTTTCTGTTAACTTTCCATTGCATGCTTCCTATGCATAGACCCATGTCTTAAAGAAAGTTTCCAACACTAAGTTTGTGTTCTTACTGCACAATAAAAATTTTGTCTGGGAGTATTAAACTACTGCATCAACTTCTGCTTTAACTCACCCCGCCTGATCCAATACTGAGATGTTTGACATCCTTAACCTCACAGAACTGTTCTCAATAAACTCTTTGCTGAGCTTTTCTCATCAGAACCTTCAGGTGTCCTTGGAGACCTTCACGCATCCTCCCTACCACAAAGTCATATTTCTCTTTGTTTTTATAGTTCTTTCCTTATGTCTCTCTTCAAAATGATCTTTTTCCTTCAGCCAAATGTATAAAAAGCCTCACTTCAGTGGCAATGGCTCAGAAATTTATCTCTGCTAGGTACCATCCTACCTTATCTTCATCCAAACAACCCCATACCTTAGCCTTAGCCCCATACCTGTTCCAACAAAAAGCCAAGATCCTCATATTTCCTTAAACATTTTTGATCTCTTCCACACTACCTATTGCCACTATTTTCTCTGACACTGAGAGTTAAAATTGACTTACTCTCCAACCATACATCCATTACACTTCTGCCACATCTGTCTCCAGATCAGATGTATTATATCTTTATTTCTGACAAAATTTCCCATCTGAGGGAGCTGGGCCTGTTCAGTCTTGAGTAGAAATGGCTCAGATGGGATCTCATCAAAGTCTTTCAGTATCTGAAGCGGGGGTGTCAAGAGGAGTCAAGCTCTTCTCAGTGATGCCAAGTGATAGGAAAAGGGGCAATGGACAGAAACTGATGCACAGAAAGTTCCACCTGAACATGAGGAGAAATTTCTTTACTGTACAGGTTACTGGGCACTGGAACAGATTGTCCAGAGATGTTGTGGAGTCAGTCTCACTGGAGATATTCAAGAACTGTCTGGATGCAATCCTGTGCAATTGCTCTAGGATGACCCTGCTTGAGCAGGGAGGCTGGACTGGGTGACCCCACTAGTGGTTCCTTTCAGCCTTAATCATTCTGTGATTCTGTGATCAAAAACTCTGAACCACCACCTGCTTTGACACCCACTGCACTCACCCTCCTACTCTGGTTCCCCTGACATGCAAATCCCTGCTTCTGTATCACAGGCCAGTTCTTAGACTGCAAATCCTTCTCACATTTTGGAGTCATTGCTTTAAATCTCTCCACCAAAATCCTCCTCCTTTACATCAAATGTCAGTTGTTCCAGTCTTTGCTGCCAGAGTCCAACCAATGCCTTCTTAATTCTCCATCCTAATTTTTTGTATTTCCCACACTGTACCCTATTGACCGCCCAGTGCAATTGCCTCCTCTCTTTTTAATATTACCTCTGATCAGGCAGTGGGTGCCTGAAATGCTGTTGAGAGTCATTACCAACTTCTACTTTTAACACAAAAGCAAATCATGATTTGTGGCATGGTCATTTGATACATAGGAACAGTCTATTTACATACTGATGGACGGTTAATTGCTTTCATACTTACTGGTAATAGTTCTGTTTTGCCTTTTCACATCTCTTTCTCCATTTCATCTGATTGAAGTACCTCTGTCTTGTGACAGGGAATCTGGAGACCTGTAACTTCAGAGAGCATTTTGTAAATTTGAAGCAACTTTGTTAATACTGTATTATTAGGTAACAAAACTACAAGTATTTTTTCATGCATTTAATGTCTTCCTACATTTTTCACCCCTTCCCAAAGTTCTTCCATAGTATTTTGCCTTAAATAACTACTTCCCTGTTTAAAATGTTTATTTTAAAAACCCATCACAAACAGAATAAAAATGTTTGTGGTTATATTTATTAAAGCTATATATTATAACCTACTTATTACAGGAATTATTACTCTCATTTGTATGTAGTACCTATTAATAGTATAAATACAGATTCAGTCAAAGCTTTACCATGCAGAGAGGACAGCTCATTAAAAAGCTTATAGAAAAGTTTTCCCACTGACATTAAATTTAACAAACACTGGAGAGAAACTCTAGTTCGCTTTACTGTTCAAAGCAACTTCATGGCGTTTAGTTCTCATTTAATTCTGTTTAGAGATATTGATTGAGCATGGCCTTACTGTTTAACAGGGGCATCTCTGAAGGCAACTCTTGCTCAATGTGTAGAGCCTGCAGTTTTGACATGGAACACGTTTGATGGTTGCCCCACTGATTTAAGGCATTTGGAAGGAGTCAGTATGAGCAATGAAGCGCGTGGTGGGAAGGACAATCTCTTGGTCTAACAGTTTATCACTGCTAGATAATTTTGCAGGATTCAAAGAGTCTGTCACATTCCAGCTAAGAAGTGACTTGCCTTTACAATGCCATCAGTAAGAGTGTGTTGCTGTGCAGATGGTGAAACACACACACAGTCGATTAAGGACTGATATCCGTGTGTAGGGGAAGATACCGTCTGTTGAGGCACTAGCAGTGATGAGCTCTGTGATAATCTGACAGACTCAAGATATCTGCAAAGACTTCCTGGAAATGAAATGCAGTGTGGATGCAGTGGCTCTAAAGAGGTCTCAGATAGCCTGTGATTCAAGAGAGGAAGGCTTCTGCCCCATAGGCATGGCTGTGTGGGGAGCCAGGAATGTGCTTCCCAGAGCAACGGCCAGGGCAGGGGACTTTTATTAAGGGGTTTGGGTTAGGGTTCCTGCTGCTAGCTGTCTTACTGCCCAGTGTCTTAGGGAGCCCATAGGACTTTCAAGTTCACTTATTGGTATTTAGACACAACTAACAGAAACAATTCCTCCTTTTCCCCTTCCCATTCACTACATGTCTGACTGAGGACAGCATATTGTGCTCATATACTTTCATCTTACAACAGATATTTTGTAAAATACACAAAAAATTGGAGCCGATCTAAGGTACGTTTTTTGTTCTAGGACATGATGAAACAGCTCAAAAATTTCTTCTGGTGAATGATATGAAATGTTCTGGGGTTTATTGTGTTTTCAGTTTCTCATGTTTTATTAATGTTATAGAAAAAACAGCCTTCATGCTACTTCAGAAGAGACTTCTGTATAGAGTCCCATAAAATGTTGGTTAAAACACATGATATTTCACAATGAGGAAAACGCCTCATCAGTCAGATGAACTAAATCCACCTCCAATATGTTAAACATATCTGAACAGTTCCTTGTCTTGCTTTAGACTTACATTCACACCATCAGTATTGAGATATGGAGAAGTTTAAACTAAAGTGTAAAGCACAAAATACACAGGCAGTTAAGTGCCACCCCTAAATTAATATCATCTTTCACACACCAGCTACTCTGGTACTGTACCACACACTGATGCACTGTTTACACCTCCTTGGACAACTCTTAATAGCCAGTTCCAGCAGGATAAGGAGCAGAAGAATCTTGAGAAGCCAGAAGTACAGAAGAAAGTTGAATATTACAACATAAATTTAGGTCTTGGTGTTTTTTTTTTTTTTTTTTTTTTTTTTTTTTTTTTTTTTTTTGGTTTTTTTTCCATTGCTTTCTCTCTGTAAGATGGTTATCTCCACTCTGAATTGTCTGTCTCTCTCACACTTTAAAGTAAATTATATTTCCTTTTGACCTTCACTCTCTGTAGGCTCATTGCCTGAGTATCACCCACCTCATGGCACACCTGTGTAGAGCAACACTCCTTGAATGTTTTGCAACACTGTCACTGGTGCTCAAAACTCTTGGTCTAATCCCCTTTTCTCCATATCACTCTTTCCTCAGCCCCCTAAACCTTCTGGCTTCTGCTACACAGCATGTATGGACTTGCTGCCCCACGCACATCCTGCATTGCATTCTGCTCCCCACACCATCCCAGCCTCTGGACTGCTGCTGTTGGTTTCTCCAGTTCCTGCCTGCCTGTTTCTCAGTGCTTTTACTGGGGCTCCACATGTCACCCATGATCCATCCATCCATCCATCCATCCCTCCATCCATCCCTCCATCCCTCCATCCATCCACCCATCCATCCATCCATCCATCCATCCATCCATCCATCCATCCTTCCCTCCCCCCATCCCTCCATCCCTCCCATGCCAACACCCTGCTCTCCCTGCCACCCTGCAGAAAGCAGTGGGTGTCCCTAGCTGCAGTTGCAGTTTCCTCCACGGAGCCTTCCTATCCTGTGTGGCAACCCAGCCCCCACCTCCCCCACGGCCCCTTGGCGTTTGGCACTCAGCTGCAGCTCGGGTTACTGCATATTTCCCACCAGGGAATTAAGCTCTTCAGAGGCAAAGCGTGCCAAAGTTGGTTTTTTTTTCACCCTAACAGAGAGCTCTCTCTATATGTTTGAGCCTCATCAGATAGGACTATAAATACCTGAAATACTGGACAAACTTGTGCAACCATTTTTGGATTACGTAGCCTACAGGATTAGACTTCTTGCAAGATTTCCAGAACTTCCTGGTTGGCCGAGTGTAAATATTTTAAAAATAACATCTTAGAGTATTTCAGTGTTTCTGTTTCCTCTATTGGTCAAAAACAGGAAATGCAGAAGCATGTGAATCTCAGGTTTTACTAAACTTCAGAAAAATAGGTTCAGAGAGAGAGCACTTTAAAAAATAAAGGTCCAGAATAGAAGCCAGTTTCTATTTTCACCTAAACCAATTCACCCGTCTGCTTTCACCATCCTTCAACAACAACATTGACTGGAGTATTTTGCATATTTGTAATGTCTGATGGAGATAATAAGCAGAGAGCAGGCTGGTTCCAAAATAGGCTCATGCTCCTTGTGTAACCTGGTGAGTGAACATCCTGACATGCAATTATTTGTTTTTTCTCTCCTTACTAGTGCAAAACATTTGAGTAGTCAGGTTTTAATTTATTTCCATTTACAATGTTACCTAAGGACATTTCTTATCTGAGAAAAGCATTACCATTCGAAAGAGCATTTGCCCTCTTCTAATAGCTGCCTGTCCAGTGCTAGTTACCTTATTGCATATATAAAGTTGGGGCTGTTTCTTCTCATGTGTATCATTGATCAGCACTGAGTTTCATCTGCCAATTTATTGCCACTTCCACAGCTCTAAAAAATGAGCACCTAACCTTTACCTTATCATTTATTCCTCTGAAAATGTATTCTGCGAGTCTATCAGTTAACTCTTTCCCCTCACAATGTCATCATACTACAAGCTCAAGCATAGCAGCACCATGGGAGATATTTGTTTGCAATATTTTATCCTATTTTTGCAATTAACCCATTGAACAGGGGTTTTTTTCAAAGCTCTAGAATTAGGTTTTCCTCTTTTTAGTCTCACTTTGAAATTTTAAGGCTTACATTTCACAGAACTTGAGCTTTCCTGTCCTGCTGCCTTTTCTGACATAGGATCCAGCCTTGGTAAGCTGTGCAATGGGGACACTGTAAAACAAGGACAAAAGAGAAGCTCTGCAGCTTCTACATCCATTTTTTTTGTTGTGGTGATAATTTCACCTTCTTCAAACAGGAGAATATTTAAGATCCAGCACTACTTGTGCTAATTTTCTGAGGCCTGGTTCAGAAATTACCTATCCTCTACCACCTGTTACAGAAAAAGATGTATCAAGAATGTGTACAAAATTCAGCTAAAGGTTTAATGGAGTCTGAACAGGCCGATATTCCCTCAGCACTTTTCCAGAATTTGTTTTGGCACCAGTGGTTGTTTGCTATCAGTTGAAGTCGATTAGTACAGCAATTCACACAGTGCAAGATGAGAGCACTGCTTTCCAGGTGTGCCTTAGAACAGCTGGCAACTCAGTGACTTCTGAGCCAGAGATGACACCTCTATGTTTTAACAGCTTCCATGGACTGCTTTGAACCAATGTGAATATCCACAACATGCTGTACAAATGAGTAAGAGCAGTTTATGAACTGAGAGGAGAAAGAGTATCCTTTCGCCTTCTTGTACTCCCATTTGTTTATTTCATGTGTTCCCCTTAGCTGTTGCACTGTTAAAAGCCTTGAAAATGCTCCACACCATTTGTGACTTTAAACATTTCCATCACATCTCACTTAGTCATCTCCTCCTAGACTGAGAAATTCCTGGCTCCTCCAGCACAAGTGTTAAATCACCCTTCCCTTCCCTTCCCTTCCCTTCCCTTCCCTTCCCTTCCCTTCC
>VZTR01024670.1:81588-98269 GCA_013400775.1 Chaetops frenatus | reverse complement strand
CCTTCCCGCACCTTCCCGCACCTTCCCGCACCTTCCCTTCCCGCACCTTCCCCTCCCTTCCCTTCCCTTCCCGCACCTTCCCCTCCCTTCCCGCACCTTCCCTTCCCTGCCTTGTTTTTCCCCGGACTAGGGATGAATGGGCAGGGATCAGTGCTGCACAGTTCTGAAGATACTCATGCACACGGGGTTGCTGAGCAGTTGAATGATCACCACGTTATCTGTGGAGTTACAGGATGTGAAGTCCATGCCAATCACTTCACGTATTTTTAATGTAAGCTTTTCTCTAGCACTTTATTGCTCCGACATGTGGTGTCATGAACTCCTCCTGAAGCTCCTCATATGCAGTTTGTTTTTACATTCCTGAGAAACTCAGACCAGCAACATGCTTTGGTACCTTGGCACCCACTGCATTTCTAAATAATTTACAAACATGTAATACCTTACAAGTAAGTTCCTGTGAGACTTCACTGGAAATATTATTTTGTTTAAAAAATTTACCAGTCATTCACAGACTATGTATCCTAACCTTTAATCGTAAGTGGGTAAAACTCTTTTCCTACCACTTCTTTCATGTCAGCTTAGTTCCTTAAGAGCCTCTGTGGAACGATGCTGTTGAAAATGAAACCCAAAAAATTTATCAGCTGACCTCCTCTGTGCACATTCTCCATGGCTTCTCCCAATGCAAATCCAAGGGATTTGCAAAGGATGGCTTCCTGAGCAGATCCAATTCTGACCCTGTGCCGGGGGAGACTGATCTGGTGCAGGCAAAAGCAGAACCAGACTGCTGAAAACATAACAGAAGATATTTGCTGCAGTGTTAAAGCAACTAGGTGCTGATATTTCAGAGGTGAAAATATGCAGGTGTTAGTGCTAGCATTGCTGTTTGAAAACTGCCTTAATTCGACCGTGTTGAAGAGATGTACCCTCACCAAGAGACAATAGCACTGAACAGGAAATGCAGTTTTATTAGATTATCAGGACTGAATTTTTTAACAACTTGTGAATCACTCAGATATAAAACAATCACAAAGAGTGATCAAAAATGCACAATATTTAAGTAATTAATGAAATGTCTTTAAAAAAACCTCACAGATCTTTATAAAACTTCTTGCATGTAGATATTCTCCTCTGGGTATGGTATAAACATCTGAATGTGAATTCAAAGGTTAACATCTTAATAAATATTAAAAGCATCAGCAGAGTTTTAAATGAAATGTGTTTTCAATCACTAGGCAAGGTTTTTTTGAAAAATATATAATTCTTGCATAATTGATGGCAGCAGCTAATATTGGTCTCATTATTATTGTCATTTAATTATAGTGCAATTCTCTCCAATATTTTTTTCAATGTAATTTAACAAGTTATATGTTATCTGATAGTATTACAAAATGTGCCATTACACAAGCAATTGACAGCTATGCTGTTTGAAAAACATTGGCTATCCAACAGCATAATTTATCCAGGTGTGAAAGAAAGTCCTAATGCAAAATGCATCTTCTCTAAACACACTGGAAAAAAAAAAAAAAGAAATAAAAATTAAGGAGAAGGAGCACTTCAGCCCCAACTGCATACTGTCCCAATGGCTTAGGGAGACTAGGATGTCTGGAATTTATTTGTACTTAATGTTAAGGCTAGAATGGTCATCAGCTCAACTCATCTTCCGGTAATGCCTATCTACAAATATCTTCTGGGGTTCCTTGTATATCACCTATCACCCTACTAAAGACACCGTCAAGTACTGATAGTGATGCTACTGAAGTGTTCAAAACTTTTGTGTCTACGGTCCAAGCTCCAGCCAGGGAAAAGGTTTCTGGTGACATTAAAGGACCATAGATCAAGACTTCTTAGAAATCACAGAATATATAATAAATGATGTTCAGAAATGCAGGTGTTTCTGAGCTAGCCAGAGAGACAAGTCCAAATTCAATCCTTACTTCCCAAATCAGCTGCAAATTTACCCCGCGTTTATGCAGAAGGAGCTTTGGTAACAAGAGTTTTATTCTGTGCCAGGATTAAAATACAGATATTTCAAAATTTTTCACAAAGAAGTATTTGAAAAACACTCAAGGTCATTCATAATACCCCATTTTGAAGTTAATGTTTGCATTTGTGCTGTAATAAATAATCTGTTTTATTACAGAATACACAAAAGCAAAAAGTAATTTCAAGTGAAAAAATGAACCCCCCAACAATGTTAAAATGGATTGTTTTGGCATTTTTCTTTTCTTTCTTTCAAAAGAAAATTTAGGTAAAATCAATTTGAATGTTTGCCATACAATTTGGTTTCAGCAGAACCATGTCTTCTCAAGGAGGTAGTTCCCAACAAATCCTTCTGACCAGTTTTTGGCCCCCCTCTTGGCTCATTGATGTCCCTCTGTCCCAGACTGCTCTGGATGGCAGCAGCCTTCCGAGTGAGGGCTGGTGCTCCCTGCCTGCCAAGCTCACAGTGATGTGGCTCTGCTTTCTCATCGACATTTGCGCCTTTGGGCCATCACCGAAACTCGCACTCAGAACACCCACTTCTCCTGAGAGAAGAAAGCAGCACTTCACAGTGAAAGAGAAGAGAGCAGCACTTCACAGCAAAAATAGCCTTCTTCAAAAGCAAGACACAAGGAAAAGTGCCATCCTGATCTTTATGAGAAGCCTGGAGGCTCTTTCATCATTAGCATGTGTAAGAACGCTAGGTAGAACTTCGTGTTCCCGTGACTCGCAGGAAAAGGCAGTAGTGTCACACTCACATTGCCACCGAAAATAGCTGACACGTGTGAAGATAAACAAAGCACCACTTTCCCTGGTATCTTTTCACAAGGAGATGGATACTTGTACAGTGGGTAGTAAGCTGAAACACATCATATTTGATATGAGAACATTTAACCTCACGGGCACTGAGACAATAAGGCTATGCAATCGTGTCTCTAGGGTCTAGTTTGACTGTAAGATTTAAATAACAATCCTATATCCCACTTGAACTTGAATGTTTCCTGCCCAGTGGAAATGCAGCAGAAACCTCAAAGTTTGGAAAGTATATGCAAAAGCTGCATGCTCACTTGTCTTCTTTGACAGCTGGAAGAGTCTAAAGACACAGGGCCAGTGTAATCAGGAACAGCATTTGGTCCTTAAATATTGGTCAGGAAATGAACTTTTGAACACCCATATTTCCGTCAGTACTGAGAATGTACTTTAATTTTTTCACACTGAGGGCTAAACAAGAATTGCTGAAAGTATTCTATAGATCAGTTCACTAACCATACATGATAGAACAGTTACACACACACAGTTGAAACAGGCATATATCAGATACAGACCAACTAATTTTGGAAGTCCTGAGAAGCTTAAAAGAGCATAAAGTGCTGCGATAATTTTGCTTTTGGAGTATATCTCCTTGACTGGATACAGGGAAGGGGAAGCTGGATTCATAATTTTTAACTAACAGCTTACTGGGGAGTAGGAGAACAATAAGATTGCATCTGAAAAAAATTTAAAATAAAAAGAAACATTTTTAAGTGTAAACTCATCCAAGGGATGCTGTCTTTTCTGCCCTTTGGCCAGCCTTCTGCAGACATTCAGATGGAAAGAAACTGTGAATGCTGAGAGATAAGAGCACATAGATGAACAAATATTTGAATTGGGATAGTTTATGTGGGATTTTGAAGTCAGAATAAGAAGCAAGGTGATTTGAGACCTCTGGGTTAGTCCTGGTTTTTTGTCATCTCTTTCACAGTATCTTTCTTTTTGCCTGCTGCACAAATGAATGTACACATGAACCAAAGTTCAGCGAAATATATTCCCGCCCTGCTTTGGATAGTCTTGAACACTTACATGAAGTAAGCATCAATTTGAAAAAGTTCTCCCACCTTCAATTTTTCTGCAGTTTCCTTAGCAAAACCTCCCATATGAATTCCAGGCTCCCTTTCCTTCACAGTCAGATCCCCCACTAGTCCTCTATCTGTCTTCTGATGTTATCTGGATCCATTTGATATCACTTGGGAAGGATGAAGCAGAAAAAACTTCTTCATCTCAATGCAAAACGCTAACACCCATCATCAAAACTGTTATGGGCCAAATGAAAATCTGGTTAGGGAAGACAAAAACAGGTAATGAGCTAAGCAGTTTGAATTAAATGACAGGCCTTTGAAAAATGTTGCAACTGATATTTTACTTATTGCTACAGAACTAATGTTCTCTAGTAATAAGAGAGAACTAACGCAATTGGGTTTTTAGATCATGTGGAATGATGAACAACTGAGAGACTTGAATTAGAATTAGACCTTGAATTTCTTGAAGTCAAAAACTCGAAAAGTTTCTCTTTCAAGCCAAAAATGGGAACAAGCCCTAGATGCATAAAAAGGTAGTGCCATATGATCAGAGAACAGAAAGTATAGTAAATGAAAGGGAAAAATAGAATGTTTTGGCCAGTATTGGTTCATTAACCTAACCTTTAAAGTTTGTTGCATTTTAGAACAGGTTTTAAAGCAACAGATAAATAAAGGCTTGAAAGTGAAGTAACTATTGGATATCATGCACTATTGGATATAGTGCAGTAGGATATATAATAAAAGAAGGGAGATCTAGGCAGACCAGCTTAATAGCTTCCTTTGATAAGATAGCTGATTTTCTAGACAAAGGAAAAGGAGTCAATGTCATCTATCTAGACTTCAGTAATACATATGGTATGGTGCCACATGGGAAATTATTTGTTAAGCTGGAGAAGATAGGGATTAGTAGAGGAATTGAAAGATAGGTAAAGACTGTCTCAAGGAACGACAGCAAAAGATAGTGTTGAAAGGAAAAGTAACGTGAGGGTTACCAGTTAGCAGCGGAATTCTTTATGGATCAGTCTTGGGTCTGATCTCCTTATTTCAATTAAGATCATGACACAAATATTTGGAATGTGGCGATACTGCATGGGTTGGCACTATCAATACACAGGAGAGAAGGATATCATGCAGAAAAAGGCTGGATGACAGTAAGGACAGGTGTAATAGGAAAGGGATGAGAAGCAGTATTTTGAAGATAATGACGCTAGTCACTTACCCCCAAATGAAGATAATGCATTTGGAAACTAATAACAAAAATTAGGACTCAGTTAGAAAAGACTGAGCTAGAGGGGGACCCCAGGTTAGCTGTCTGTCACACTACAGCTGAGAGCAAGCAGTGAGATCCTGCAGTAAAAAAGGGCACACAAGGAATGCATCAGAAGGTGTATTTTAGGTGTATAGAGGACAACTAACTCCATTTCTGCTGAGATCTCACTGTAACTGTTAATACAGTCCTGCTAAACAGTCTCAGGCAAGACAAACCAAAACAGGACCAGGTGCAGAGAGGGCTAACCAAAACAAAAGAGAAAATAAAGACTAAACCAACAAGTACTCTGTCAGGGATACCTATAAATACTGAGGCTGTCATTAGAAAATAAACAGATGTACCTGAACTCACATTCAGGATGTAAGCTTTCTTCTTCAAGTCTATGGTAAGACACTGACACTTTGTGTTTCCTGTGTGACGTATATTATCAGGAGTCAGTACTAACAACTGGTCAGACTGAGGGAGCTACTTACATCTTCCAGAGAACTTGTCCCATTACATATGGGTATATATATATACATATGTATGTATGTACATATATATGTGTATGTATGTACATGTGTATATATATATGTATGCATATATATGTGTGTATATGTGTGTATATATATATATATATATTTAGACCTAAATGTTAGCCTATGAGGTAGGGATATTTTGTTTGTCTCAGTTTCATATAGTGCTTCCTTCTGAGGAACTCTGGCACTCCAGCACACCTTTGTGACCAAATGAGTAACAGAAGAAACAGCAGTGGTACACAGCATCCAGGGACCTGTTTTGGAGCCCTGCCTGTGGTCATCTGTTGGCCAAAACCAATGTTCTCCTTCTGTTGCTGACTACACACTTCATTCCACTCCAGCCTTACAACGCATCGGGTACTCCCTGGTACTTCAAGCTCTTACCTATCTCAGAGTGATATGAAGATGACAGGTTATCTAAACAATCTGATTCATCTTTTCCTTAATCCAGACCTGGATAGTGATGTTGTAGGTGTTTTCCTATCAAAACAACCCAATTAGCACTTTGGAAGCATGTCAGCAACATTTCAAGCCTTGAAATAGGACCTTATTACTTCGTAATGAACACGTGCAGCCTTTCTTCTGAAAAACACTTCTGCTACCTTTAATAAGTAAGAAAGAGTGGTGTAAAAATGCCCCTGGAAAGCCCTCCATAAAGTTAGCGGAATAAAACCCCTTTTGCCATGCTTTTAAATATACCCCACCAAATTCTAGTGGAGGAAGGAACTAACATTTCAGGTCCACAGGCTCTACAGAAGACAGATACCTATTCCTGCCAGCTGTAACCTCTGGAAATTCTGGGCCATATTCTGCTATAGATTTTCAGATTGTTTTCTCTGATACGGGAAATCCAAAATTGCTGGTGTGGTGTATCCTGTAGTCTGCTGCACAGCAATGGGTGGAAGCAGGTTTTGTGTAAAATGACTGTGCTAATGTTTACTTACATGGATCTTTTGCCACACTAGGACAGGTCCCCCAATGTCTGTGTCACTTAGAGTTTAGGTTGCTGCTGAAACAAACTAGTCCCATTTAAGTATATTCTTTCCATTTAATCACTGTAAACAGAAGTCCAGATATCCACCTCTTTTCCTGCCATTCTCTCAGCAGTGTTTTTTCACAATTTAAGAAATCACACAGAGATAATTAATAGGCTATAAAAATCCAAAGACTTAGGTTATCATTTCCCTTGTTTTAAAGATAAGCCAATTGTAAAGGAAAGGATGGCAGTGCAAAGACAGCATTGTCAAGAGAAGTGAACTGAGATGACATCCTGTGGAAAAAAAAAAGTGTCTTTTAGGCATGATCTCAGTTAAACAATCCTTTTAGGTAATTTTGTTAGAATACCAAATTTTACAGCAAAAATTAAAGTGGACAAAAATAATTTGTCATCTTTCAATGAAACAAGTCAGGAAAGAGAGGAGTTCCAATATTTACCCAAAGAGGCAGCTGTATTCAAAGGATTTATTTATAATAATATTATTTGGTAGCAAGGAACTTACCATGGCTGAATGTAAAAAAGTATTTTTTGATGAGTTAAAGAGATTAAGAAAAATCAGGCAGATTTTAACAGAGAATGGTGTGTAAATGAGAGGTGTTATCAGTCTGAATCTGGCAGCTCCATTTTTGTTATGGTGAAAAATATCAGTATTATTTACTAAGAAGATTAGGGCTGAATTGGAAGAGAGGCTGGTTGTTTGGAGATTGAGATAAGATAAAGGATTTTACCTTCTATGCACAAGCCAAATGCAATACACACAGGACTGTTATCTCCAGCTCAGGCCTAGCAGAGGTGTATTAAGATGTACATTGTAATTACCAGTGGCAGGAGTAGATTTCATAAAGGCTATTTTAAAATCGAATAAAATGCTGGCCTTTAATTATACAGCTTTGAAACATTTTTCTTAGTTAATTGCAACAGGAAAAAAAAATCCACCTAATATTTGAAACTGATTCTTGCAGAGAAAACACAAGCAGAGCAGGCAGTCTTTGCCTGATCTGCACTTGTTTTGCTGTCTGGCTTCATTCTGTGATTTGAATCACAGAGACAACTGAGACTGCTAAACACCTTCCTCATTTTCCCCCTGTTATCCAGAAAGCAAGATTAGCAAGGACTGGGGAAGGTGGGGGCTGGAAGGAGGGGGGAAGAATAAATCTCCCTTTCATGACATAATTAATTAGTTCCAAAAATGAGCTGTGCACTCATGAATCCCTCACGACCAGCAGTGACAGTTCCAGCTCCCAGTACTCCCAGTGGTGTCTGTGGGGTTGTGAGGGGTAATATTATTTTTACCACTGAGGAGTATCCAAATGAGAAGAGCAAACCAAGTTATATGTTTAGCACAAAGCCTGTTTGGACCTGGGTTGGAGCTCACACAAGACTGCTGTTGTCAATAAGCAGAAACCAAGCTGGTAGTTTTTGGGGGAATAAAAAAAAAAACCCTGAATTTCCTCTCTTCTAGAAGATGTTTTTATTGCCATCTATCCCACAACTACAGCATACCTCACAACAATAATCTGGCTCTTTAGGTCCTACTGTTAAGAAGTGAAGACAGGAATTGCCCAGGAATTGCCAGGAGGCACTGCCACAGTGCATGTCCTCTCTGGGCTTCCATTTCTGCTTCTACGATGAAGAATATTACTGCCATGTTTAGCTCTTACAATGATGATCAATTGCTTTCCCATTTTCCCACTATGGGGAACATATCTGTGTTCAAAAACCTTGCAAAAACACTTCCATGCGGTGAAAACTCAGTTATTTTGTGCTTTCCATTTCCATGCCAGCAAAAAGCCTTCATTACATTCACATCTCTATTTATTGATTTTAAAATCCAACATCATAAGCATATGTAATCTAACAAGTGCATGTAGTCATTAGTAAACTCCTCTGTGGAGTTTACTATTCATGTTACTAAAGGCAAATAAATGCCCTTAGACTTGAGAATCCTGAAGAATATATTTGGGTTTGTTTTGGTGTTACTTTTCTGCTGGAAATTGTGAAGGGTGCAGTTACACAGCTGGCCTTTCATGCTATGACTGCTATAAGCAGCTAATTCAATTACTCCTGACTCTCTATTGCTCAGTGAGTTGCTTTTGGTAGCACTACTTCATATGACCTTCAGTTTTGCTGTTTGTACAAGGTTAGAAAATCTTGCCCAACCAGTCTGGTCCTCTTCCCTGTAACAGTGGTGAAAAACATAATGAGATACTAAAAAAAGAAAAAAATTGTGGAAAACCATGGTATTTTTCAAGAAGACAAAATGCAGATGAAATCCTCTTAAAAATTATGTGTAATTTACTAGCTTTCTAAGGTACTGCCCTTTCTACATGTTGGGGAGTCCCTTCTAGTGCTCAAAATATCTGCATCTCAGAAACAAGCTGCTAGGAAAGCTGGGGGTGGGCACCACTATGGATCTTGCATAATCCCTTGGCTTCCCTCCTTTGATCTGCAATGTTCCCTTTCTCGATATCTGTGGGAAGAGATCCCAGAATATATCAAACCACATGATTTTCCCCCCTTTGTTTAGAACTAAAAACACACATAGCCATTAAAAGGAAGACAACAGTTACTAGCAACTCAGATACACTGATCAAATCCAAGCAAAGTACCAGCACAAATGGAGTAGGAAAGATTTTGTGCAATTTTCCCCGAAGAAAGCTGTATCTGGAGTTCTGACTACAATAGCAGTGCTTGGGTGCATTGTGTCCACACTGCTGTGGTCTGCTGGTCTCAGAAGAGGTTGAGGTGCTAATTTGTAGGCAGAGGCTATGAATTACTGTTGTTTGGATGTGTCAGAAATTTCACCAAGGACTAGTTTTAGTCTGTAAGATGCCACATTCAGAATTTTAAGGGTGCTGTCAATCTGGTCTATGTCTTAGTGTAAATTTTAAGTCATATTTTTTTCTGTCTATGTTAATGGCAAAATAATTTCCACATATTGTTAGGCTGTAGTGGACCACTGCTTTTGTTAGTGGGTAATTTTGTTCCTGGCAATACAAACTGTGCACCAAAACAGTCAAACCATTCTCTGATCCCTGCCTTGTTCCTGAGCCAGTGCAGCTCCTTTCCCCTCTCCTTTTGTCTAGACAGCAATGTTCCTAGCCATGAGGTTTTGAAAATATTGCCCTGAATCAATTTAACAAGAACCATATTTAAACAGAAGTGGCAAATAATTCATCCAGCTACACAAATGCCCAGAACAAACAAGGTCCAGATTCTGGGCTGCAAAAGTTCACTTAAATCAACAAAGTGATGGTCTTTCTCTGTGCTTCCAGCCAGTTTATTCTGAAATAAAACTACAGTGTACTAATAGACCAGTCTATTAGTACACTGTATTAGTCTATTAGACTTGTTCACAGTTCATCTTTCTTAGTTATTGGTAGCCAGGAAGTGTAGAAAATTGCAAATACAGTAAATAGTACATTCTGTTGTAGTCATCCATCCATGAACATAATGCTAAACACAGAAATATTACAGTGTTTTTGTAAACTGGATAAATTGTACTTTAATGTGCTTTTATGGAAAATGACCACTTAGAGAACAAATGCATTTGTTCCATGTAGGTACCCACAGACTGCTTGCAGTGTAGAATATGTTTGGTTTGCTTTTCAAAGCAGAACTAAACAACAGAACTTTTCATTAAAGGCAACTTATATTTACCAGCTGTGTTTGTTTTTTTCCCCCCCAACAAAATATGACAAAAATGGCAAATTTCTTAAATTAGAAAAAAATTCCAAACCAAAATACAGAGTAGTTTTGCTGATTAGGGATAACAGAATGTTGCTGATGGTACAGTAAATAAATGGATGTTGTCAAGAGCTGTGCAATTCCTCTGTGATTCTGAGCACCCATTGCATGTTTTTGGGTGCTTGGAGCACTCAGCCTCTTGCAAGCTAAGATCTTTAAAAGAAAGATGCTTTGCTTTCCTTGAAGCAGAATTTTNTATATGGTATGTTTAATAAGAGTTATACAACAAATGTTGAATGAAATACATATAGTCAGATTGGTTGAAGCAACTAAAAGTTTTTAGTATGGTAAATACAGTAGGAATGATTACATTCATAATCCATATGGTAGGAAGATGTTTTGGAAAAAGAACAGGTGATGGACCATTGTATAAACCTAGAAATACTTCTTAAACATAATTTAAGCCTACTTGTTTTCTGGCCTGAAATTTCTAGTGATTTGTAAAGCTTGCAGTTTTAGCCTTAGCTATGCAAGTTACTTAGTATGCTAGCCTAGCCTTGAAAATTCCTGCCTGCACATTTGGGGGGAAAGAAAAGATATCTCAAAGGCCATAAGGCAGAAATCTAGTTTCTAACTTTGGCTGAGAGTGACAGTGTTGGTCATGTCTTTGTGGGCTCAATGTGCTGCTTGGTTGTTGCAGAAAAAGAGGATTCCTTACTGTTCCAGCTATGATTACATGCTCAGATATTATCTTGATGGCTTTAAGAGACATCCATGTGTGCAGTGGGGTGCAACTAGTTGACACAAAATAATATTTTTTCCAATTTGTTCCATGGTGACAGTAATTCAGACAAGAAGATGATTTTGTGTTCTACTGTAACATTCTACCTGGCCAATAATTCTGAGATAATACAATGTGTATTTACGAAGACTTTTCTTCATATACATATAAAAATATATACACACATGTACTATACACACATACACACACACATATATATATAGAATGTATTTACAAGCCCAGTAAGGGAAATGTAATTGCTCATTTGAACAGATTCTGCTGTGCATAAAATTATTTTACTCTAAAAAATGATAAATATTTGTCAAGGATTTTTTTGTTGTTGTTTTTATTTTATGTATTTATGTGCAAATGAACTCCATTGCAAATCAGCAAATTATTACATTCCATATTCATGTGTGAAATGTCTCATATCTCAAGTACCACCTTTTTTTTTCTATAAACATGAGATGTAATCTTAGTGTATACTGAGAACTTCTGACAACCAGTTCTTGGCAAGGGGTGCTCAGGAGTACCTTAAAAATTCAACATTTACTTAAGTTGTATGTCTTGAAAGGACAAAATAGACCAAATAATTCTTAATTTAAGTTACTGAATTACCTGCCTCTATCCCCAGTTTTGGTAAACTGCAATGAGGTTTCTGGGGAAAGTGGTATTCCCAAAGAACCAAAAAATAAAGAAGACTTTTTCCTTCCTCAGTAAGCCAATTCAGCTAAGGCCACACTCTAAAAAGTGCAGAATGCTTTCAATTCCAAACATTCAATCTTTTATAAAATCATATCTATTTTACTTGGCCTGGATAGTACTCATTTAAAGGTCATAAGTGAATTGGAACAAAAAACCCCCATATTCTCATTTGAATTTCAGTATTTCTGTGCAAATTGTGTGTCCAGGACTGCTGGCTATCAAGTATATGCAGAGTATATTTACAACATTCTTCCTGCCTGGAGCATGCCATAGTTAGTAATGTTTCACTAACCTTCACCAATAAGTAGCAAGCAGAGATTTTCCAAGTGTGTGATAGTTTAGATATTAAATTGGATTGGTTCCATCAGACTATCAATCTCAGATCCATAATTTGCAGAGATCTTTAGCAGTATTTCTTGTAAATTTTTGCATCAGTAAATTTTGGAACTCCAAACCCAACCATGAGTAACATTTTAATGCAAATGTTGCTATGAATTTTTTACTGAATGACAGAAAAATAGTTCACATTCTCAACCTTGTGGGGTCTTTGTATCTCGCATCTTGCAAATGTGAGTAATAAAAATTGCACTCAGTCAAGTGGAAAAATATAACAGCAGTCACCACTTCCAATTGTTTCCCCTAATTTATGGTTCTTACATCACATTTATCAGGCTGATCTCCAGACATGAAGAGAACTTCAGCCACATTCTTTGGATACCTGAAGTAAAGATAGATCAGCACATTGAAAGCTTTTCATTTAATTTTCCTTTTTCTGGTGCGCTCACATAGGTTTAGAACAAACACAGAACCTTTGCTATCCCACACTTGTAAAGCATCTCAAGAAAGGAAAATTTATTTGTGCAAGTTTACCTTTTGCTAGATGTTGAAGAGAAAGGAATGCAAATCCACTCAGCAGTACCTCATGAGCCTCAATAATGAAAACAGCCGTGTTGCACAGGATCTTCATCAGTTGCAAGGAGAAGGATGCCCAGGGAAAAATGCCCCACTGAGGCTACATCTGGGTCACCATTCTGAAAGACAAAGTTAAGGAAATACTGAGGAATCAAAGTGATTGAGATGTTCTGCTCGCTTCCAACACTTCTCCTTTCACATTCCATCGCCAAAGAAGACAGACAGATGTTTCCAGTGCTAGTGACTTACTACTGGAATAGACACAAATACCCCTCTTTTTAAGCAAGCAGTAGGCAGCTGTTTTGAAGAGCCTGTGTCAAGGTAAGAGTTTGCCTTCTCCATCCAGAAAGGCATCAAACTTCCCTATGAATTGTGGTGTAGAGTTTTTGCCTGTACCCAGAGCATCAGGAGCAGACAACAGCTGAGAAGTGCTCAGGAAACACTTTGCATGCATTCTCCAAACAACATCCTGGCTGCCTTCCATGGATATGGAAAGCTCAGTCAAATCTCATTGGTTTTAGCTAACAGCTAACAAGAAATTTCTTCACAATGTGAGGAATTCACATCAGCATCCAAGTGAAGACAGCTAGGATTAACCAGATGTCCACCAACCCAAATAAATCCACTCATTGGGATTTTGCAGAGGGCATAGATGCTTTAATTTGCCTGTTAAGCAAATTGTGCCTTTATGATATAACCAGTTTGTTTCCACACAGTAATTCTACTGCCAGTGGTCTCTATTGCTGCAAATAATGTAAACACTTATTGTATAAATTACTGATTGTCATTTGCAAACAAAACCTTGGAAGACATGTTTAAGAATCACCTTGCAGTTGAGGACAAAAGATCGCTGTTAAGATGTACTAAACCAGCAAGCTGCTGGCAACAATTCATTTTACCTCAAGGCATTTTGGACGACTCAGTGTTCTATTAAACACTGAGCATGAACCATCAAAACAGATGCTGTCTGGCAGATATGTCTCAGCCTAGTACTGTTCCAGGACTTACCCACTTAATCAGCATCTTCTTGCAGCCTGTTTTTTTGAGGCGCTAACCAGCTAAATTTTAAATGAGATGAGAGCCAAAGACTTAATCCACCCATCAATGCCAACAGAAGCCTTTCATGCCCACTGCACTCTTATCTTGTATTAATTACACCAAAGCCAATCCTTCCATCTCACCTAAAAGTGTCTTAGCTATGCAGTTCTGACCTTGATCCGTAACAAATGCTAGATCATTTTCCATCAGTAACCAAAGACCTTGAACTCAGCTATGTGAATTGAGAACTTTTATTCTTACTTGATACTCTTAACTTGCACAGGTCTGAAGATGTTTGCATTTCTCTTTACAATCATTTCACCTGTTTCTTCTTACCCATCTTGCTAAGGAATCAGTTCTTACATTCTTCTACCACCACTTCCACTGCTACCATTATTTCAGTGAGTACGCAGTTCTTGCCAGGACTGGAGAACATTTCAACAAACATTATCTTACTTAGATGAGGGAGTCTGTCAGCCCAGACAAGTTACAGACTAACTAAACTGCACTTCAGCAGGTATTTATAGAAAAGGCAATGACTAAGTTTAGCCCTTTGTTCATTGGGAATAACGAGACACTAAGATCCATTGCTGCTGTGCTAAAGTGTCAGGCTCCAGGAGGGCATTATTTCAGCAGGCAGTGAGAGGCTGGCTACAACCCTCTTGCTGACCAGGTGTGAAAGGGGCTATGAAAGAGAGGTGAGGTCAGTGTTTACTTGCTTTCATTTGCAAAGATTCCCTCCTCAAGGTAGGTATAGGACTTCTCTTTTTCCTTTGTTTTCCTTGGGGGGCTGCCATGTTCTACATGCTGTGACAGTCCCAAAGTTGACACAGTGTCATCTTGATGAGGATGAGATGAATCCCTGCAGAGTCCAGGAAGCTTTGACTGTGAGAAATTACATCTGCAAGGACTCCTGAGGGGAGGTTCTGGCTTCAGATTCTCTTCTCAGACACAGTGCTGACACAACACCTTCAGCACAGGGAGGCTGGACAAACTTTCAGACTGGCAGGAGAAGGCTGCAGTAGTCTGAAAGGTACCCAATGAAAACTTCACAAAAAGGGAGAGAGTAGAAATTACCAAGACTGTCACTGGTGATTTGGCAATGGTCTTTATGCCATGTTCAACAAAGCTGAAATCAAACACAGCTTCTTGCCCCAAAAAGGTGTCCAAATCACTGTCTTCCTCTTTGCAGTTTGCCTCATGGTAGGCAGTTTAACATTCAGAACAGTGATATGCAAAAATGGATTCTATAGCATAAACTGAGAAAAAACCCCTTTTACTTCAGACACTGTCTTTCACATGGAAAACTTCCAAGCCTGTGATGATTCTGATTGATTGAATGATTACTCTCTAATGATACTTTATCTGCTGTGATTGCTAATCTAACAACTTGTTTACAATAGGCCCTTAGAGGTAAGATTATAAATGCATAATGCATCAAGAGTGATTGTATTTTTTGCCTAATGCACAGAGGAATCATGTAAAATGGGCAGTTATGTGTATTTTACCAGGCTACAATTTCATTAGCTAGATGAGACTTGGCCATTGGACGTCAGATCTTGCACTTCTTACTCTAACAGTGCCACTCAAAAGAACAAAGGTCATTGTAAGATAAAAAGAATCCCCACCTTAAATCTTGTCTCTCTTTTATGTATATATATCCATTTATGCTCCAGCACACTTTTGTGGCCAAAGGTGTATCTTCTCTGATAATGGTGATAATAGGAGCCAGTCAGAAATAGCAATGCTATTTTTCTTCTGTATTAGCACTCCTATTTTTGAATAATCCTACTAGCATGATTCTGTAGTACTTACAGTTTTTGTAAGTACCGATTATATTTTCGAAGTCAAAGTGGAATAAAATTAGTGCATTGTACACCGTTGTTGCTGCTTTCTATAGTAGTCAGCCATACATATTGAACAATACCATATGAATGTAAGTTTGAGAGGTAAGAGCTTGATTCTTTAAAAAAACCACTTACATGGGCAGTACGAGCTCTTGCTGAGGGTCTTCACCATGTGAATATCATGCATACAGTCTAGTTAATAAAGAAAAGCTGAGTTCCATGGATACACAGGGGTGTGTAGGTAGAGTTCTGGCACATGAGCATTTTTTTTCAGCACTGAAGTCCATTCATCAGCCAAGAAAACCATGTCTTATCATACCCTTTGTACACTCCACTTCTTCTCAGGGAATAATATCTGTATATCTGGTTTGCCAGTGTCAATAGGCAAGTGTTGTGGTTTAGCCCCAACCAGCAATCAAGCACCATGCAGCCATTAGTCACGCTCCCTTGGAGGGATTTGTGGGAGAATCAGAAGGGTAAAAGTGAGAAAACTTGTGGGTTTGGATGAGGACAGATTAATAGGTAACCAAATGCTGTGTGCACAAGCAAAGTAAAATAAGGAATTAATTTACTACCTCCCCTGGGCAGGCAGGCGTTCAGATATCTTCAGGAAAGCAGGGCTCTTCACACATGAAATGAAAGCATCACACATGTCTTCTTGGGAAGACAAAATACCAGAACTCCAAATATCTCCTCTATTCCTTCTTCTTCCACCAGCCTTATATGATCAGCACGATGCCATACAGTCTGGAATATCCCTTTGGTCACTTGGGGTCAGCTGTGTCCTCTCCCAGCTCCTTGTGCACCTCCAGTTCCCTCACTGATAGGGTGGGAGGCAGAAAAGACCTGGATTCTGTGTGAACTCTGCTCAGCCATGCCAAAAATATCTCTGTACTATCAACACTGTTTCCAGGACAAATCCAAAACACAGTCCTGCACTAGCTACTACAAAAAAAAATTAACTATATCTCAGGTAAAACGAGCATATTATCCAACCTTTATTCCATGCCATTTATATAAAGAAAAGCCATGGCAAGCACAGGAGCCTGTCACTTACCAACTAAACAGCAGTAACAGCTGCCAGCATGTTTGAACCAAATCTGTCAAACCC
>VZTR01024670.1:61703-80891 GCA_013400775.1 Chaetops frenatus | reverse complement strand
ATTGAACAATACCATATGAATGTAAGTTTGAGAGGTAAGAGCTTGATTCTTTAAAAAAACCACTTACATGGGCAGTACGAGCTCTTGCTGAGGGTCTTCACCATGTGAATATCATGCATACAGTCTAGTTAATAAAGAAAAGCTGAGTTCCATGGATACACAGGGGTGTGTAGGTAGAGTTCTGGCACATGAGCATTTTTTTTCAGCACTGAAGTCCATTCATCAGCCAAGAAAACCATGTCTTATCATACCCTTTGTACACTCCACTTCTTCTCAGGGAATAATATCTGTATATCTGGTTTGCCAGTGTCAATAGGCAAGTGTTGTGGTTTAGCCCCAACCAGCAATCAAGCACCATGCAGCCATTAGTCACGCTCCCTTGGAGGGATTTGTGGGAGAATCAGAAGGGTAAAAGTGAGAAAACTTGTGGGTTTGGATGAGGACAGATTAATAGGTAACCAAATGCTGTGTGCACAAGCAAAGTAAAATAAGGAATTAATTTACTACCTCCCCTGGGCAGGCAGGCGTTCAGATATCTTCAGGAAAGCAGGGCTCTTCACACATGAAATGAAAGCATCACACATGTCTTCTTGGGAAGACAAAATACCAGAACTCCAAATATCTCCTCTATTCCTTCTTCTTCCACCAGCCTTATATGATCAGCACGATGCCATACAGTCTGGAATATCCCTTTGGTCACTTGGGGTCAGCTGTGTCCTCTCCCAGCTCCTTGTGCACCTCCAGTTCCCTCACTGATAGGGTGGGAGGCAGAAAAGACCTGGATTCTGTGTGAACTCTGCTCAGCCATGCCAAAAATATCTCTGTACTATCAACACTGTTTCCAGGACAAATCCAAAACACAGTCCTGCACTAGCTACTACAAAAAAAAATTAACTATATCTCAGGTAAAACGAGCATATTATCCAACCTTTATTCCATGCCATTTATATAAAGAAAAGCCATGGCAAGCACAGGAGCCTGTCACTTACCAACTAAACAGCAGTAACAGCTGCCAGCATGTTTGAACCAAATCTGTCAAACCCGTTGAGTCCCACATTGGACACCAAAAAGGACAGTTATGGTTTAATCCCAGCTGACAACTGAGCCCCACACAGCCACTCGCTCGCTCCCACTGGTGGGACAGGGCAGAGAACAGAAAGGGTGGAGAAAACTTGTGGGTTGAGATAGACATAATTTAATAGTGGAAACAAAAACCATGTGTGCAAGCAAAGCAAAACAAGAAATTCATTCACTACTTCCAGGCAACCAATATTCAGCCATCTCCAGATGGAGCAGAGCTCCATCATGCCTAACATTGACTTTGGAAGACAAATACCATTAGTCTGTAAACCCCTCTCTCCCTTCTTCTTTCCCCAGTTTTTTATTTGGACCATGATGTCACATGGTATGGGACATCTGTGGTCAGCTGGGGTCAGCTGTCCTGGCTGTGTCCTCCCCAAACTCCTTGTGCATCCCCAGCCCCCTCACTGGCACTGTGATGTGAGGAAGCAGGGAAGGCCTTGGTGCTGTGTAAGCTCTGCTCAGCAGTAGCAAAAATATCCCCGTTTTATCAACACAGTTTCCAGCACAAATCTAAAGCACAGCCCCATTCTAGCTTCTGTGAAGAAAATTAACTCTATCCCAGCCCAAATCAGCACAGTGAGTACTTTTGGCAGCTGGCAATGAGTGGGATTTGGGAAGAGAGTTTTCTGTAAGTCTTGCAGGTCCATCTGGGAACGATGGATGACTTTCAGCAGCAAAGATTTTCTAACAAATGACATTCCAAAACGGAGTCTTAGAAAGTACTTGTGGCTAATGTCAATAATTCTCTCTTTGCCAGTTTAAATATCCTTCTCAGTCTTTCGCACCCTCACTGGTACAGTACACTGGCAAAATTAGCAAGCTAATGTCAGCACTCCTTGTAGATAAACACGTGTAAATTGTCAGGCATAAGGAGGAGATTACAGAACACGTACTTCTAAGTACCACTTATGAATACAACACATGTAGCTCATGGAAATGTTGACATCATCTAAAGAGGAAAGCAAGACTTGCAACCACAGTGGATTATATCATTAGCCAAACTGAAAAGCAATCGTTCTTTACAGCTGCAAGAATCTGTGTCTGCCCTGATCCTCCCGTTTTCCTGAGGAAAGATATATCACTACATTATTATCAACATTTTGACTTTGAAATCTCCACAGAACATATGTGGCATACACATTTTAAGTACAAGCACTTTGCAGTTGATGGATTTAATCACCTTGTTCTTGCTTGAGAAAGAAATGCCACTAAGGATGAGAAAGAGGGTGAGGAGTACGGATGCAAACACAGACAATTTCCAGAATGCACACCACCGTGGATGGGGGTGTGTGCCAGTCAGGTTGATGCAGTGGCACACAGGGCTTTAAGAGCCCACAGAGGTTGTGCTGCTCAAGGCAGAGCATCCCTGCCCCAGAGAGTTTGCAGTCAAATAATTCAGGCAACACACCATAGATGGAAAACAAAAATGATAAAATCAAAGACACGTGTGCCTGTCCTCATTGTAGGCATCCGCACCCCTTCCTGCCCCTCTCCATTCCCTAATAGTATCAAAATCTGTGCCAACAGTGAGCCCAGGGTGTTTCCACCAGGTGTTTCTGCAGCAGGTGTGGCTTTTGCAGGTGTGGCTGAATAATGAGAGAGCATTTCAAATGGGCCCGCTGGGTGTTAATTTGTGTTAAAAACAAATGATGATGTCCAGACAAGCTACCAAGCAGGACCAGGGCGCAGGCTGGTGACAGCTAGGTGGCAAGGCTGCTGCTTGATGGACCTAAGCTCAGAGCAATGGGAAGGCATTAGGAAAGGAGGAACGAGCTCAACTGAGTACTTGGAACACTAGGCATGACTAGGGCTGGTTTTCTGTGTGTATCAAAGAGACACAATACATGTTTAAGAGCAAGAAAAACCAGAAAGAAAGACGTGCAAGAGACTATAAAAGTTTAAATGAGGGTTTTCCTTGTTTTGCTACCAAAAAAAGATGGATTTGAACACTTTCTTGGAGGAACAAAATGGCAGGTTAGCAGGTCTATGGTCACAGGAATGATAGCAGTGTTGGTCAGTGTAATGAAGAACAGGAGACAAAGTAGAGCCAGGATGGATACAGGGGGAAGCAGAAGAGGTCAGCTTTAGCCATACTGAAGATGAAGCATCTTCAAAAGAGAATGACAGACTCTTGTCTGATTTAAGGAACTATGCCAGGAACAGAAAAGTAAATTTGCAATTTTCTAGGAGAAAAATATTTCAAACAGTGCTGTCTGCAATTTTTTTCTCCAGGTATGGTTTTTTCCTCAAGAAAAAAAGACTTTTTGCTTAAAGCTGTTAATGAGATGAGGTGCTTGTCATAGAGAGTAATGTAGAAAGTGAGAGGTCAGAAAGGACTACTGTTTTGTGGGAAAAGGGTAAGGGATATAACCTTTGTAAGGATTAGGAGATCTGACCCAGGGTTTGCTGAGCAGAGGAGAAAAAAAGCCAACCAGCTGTTTTGTTGTATACCTTTGCAGCTGAGCCAGGCTAAAGTAATGGAGAAGGAAAGGCATCCCTAGGGAAAGAAGCACAAGTTGCACCTGGGGAGGTGGCTGGATGTGCAAGGCCAATATCAGAAAAGGATGTGCATGGAAGTTGCAAGCATCAGTGACACTCTTCTAGATTTTGTTTTCAGCGTGTGTAAAGGACATGGAAGAGTAATGTGGAAAGACTATTAATCTGAATGGCTTGTGGAGAGGAAGAACTGATGCAGCAGGAAAGAGAATGAGATGGGAAGGTAGCAGGGAGGTCAAGTAAGAGCCAAAGGATGCAGTGATTGAGCAGAAAGAGCTGAGAACACGAGGGGATGACAAAATGACCAACGTGCCAGCTTCTGAGAGAACAGTGAGTCTTCTGTCAATTTGTAGTCCCTGTAGGATCATCACTTACATAGCTAATATTGAAGACCTCTTCAAAAGTAGTAGACAGCCTCTGCCCTTACTGGACACTGAACAGTACTGAAAGTGAGTATTTTGCTTTTCTTATTTCATATTGTGTTAGAACTTGAAATTTCCCAGTTCATTGTTTCTGTCTAATTTTCAGCAGACAAAGAAGAAAATTACCTGGAATGTCTGAGGCCAGTTATTAACTGGAGGTACTCCAATCCCTATTTCTTGTCAGACAGCAGAATACAATTTATTCTGTCAATATGTTACCTAACACCCAAACAAACCGCATCAAAAACATGACTTTTTTTTTAGGAGTGAAGTACACTTTGTATCCAATTCATTTCAGATGTTCTCCTGGCTAGCAGTGCAACAATACTTTTACAGAAAAAAATTGACTACTTTGACTCACAATCAAAGTCTTATCAAATGTCACAGGAGGTTCAGGCCAAGTGTTTGTATTTACTGTGCTTGATTACAGATCAGTAGGAGATAAAAAAAAAATTACTCGTAACTCTTATATCCAAGCCATACTTTTCTTCCTAACATAGATGTTCACTGACAAGAACCCAGGTGAAATATTCTCATAAAAATGGAAGGGGCATCACACATTGGCATGACTGCAACTTAACCTTTTTCCTCTTTAACTCAGAGGCATACTGAAAATACATTTCGACTCAAATAATATGACAGATGTAGTCAGAAATGTTTAATACAGAGAAAATTTGGGCTGGTGCAAAGACATATTTTTGAGCTTACACCTATATTTAACCTTGTCTAAATTCAGACCTTTGTGTTTAGTAATTATCCATGAATTTCCTAAAGGTTTCCACTCCTTTCATAAAATTGTAAACATCAGTTTGCAGAAATAAACTCCTGCTTACACTGTAGGTATGGCCAACATAACTTTTAGTTTGGTTTGGGACATCTCACCCATGAAATGCTCTGTATTTCCTGCTGGATCCAATATTAAAAAACTAGAGGTGAAGCTTCCCTCCTCTCCTGTAATTGCATAAAACTTTCCTGATCATATTGTATTACTTAGAGAAAAAAAAAATTATCTCTGGACATATAAATCTACATCAGTCTTTTTCAACTAAATTATTTGAAAGCCCAAATTACATTAAAAAAAAAAAGGCAGGTGGAGTTATTCTGTCACGGAGCCAGACCTGACTTGCCTTAATCTTGCCCTTCAAACCAGTGCAAGGGGTGAGAGTGGCAGAACACCACGTTTCATACTGTGTTTTCAGCTCCAGCTATTTGAAGCTTCTCAGNGCAGAAATAAACTCCTGCTTACACTGTAGGTATGGCCAACATAACTTTTAGTTTGGTTTGGGACATCTCACCCATGAAATGCTCTGTATTTCCTGCTGGATCCAATATTAAAAAACTAGAGGTGAAGCTTCCCTCCTCTCCTGTAATTGCATAAAACTTTCCTGATCATATTGTATTACTTAGAGAAAAAAAAAATTATCTCTGGACATATAAATCTACATCAGTCTTTTTCAACTAAATTATTTGAAAGCCCAAATTACATTAAAAAAAAAAAAGGCAGGGGAAGTTATTCTGTCACGGAGCCAGACCTGACTTGCCTTAATCTTGCCCTTCAAACTAGTGCAAGGGGTGAGAGTGGCAGAACACCACGTTTCATACTGTGTTTTCAGCTCCAGCTATTTGAAGCTTCTCAGCAGTGCTGCAGGTGGAGTGGTCAAACACAGGTGGTGGATGGGATTCACATGTGCAGTGTCTGACTCTGAAGCCATCACGTGAGTGAGTGGTTTCCCTGAAACCAGTACACTTTTCAAATATACAGAGATCTAATTTACTTCTGTACCATGAAGAAATCAGTGCCTTTGAACTTCTTGTTACTTAAAACAGCTATAGGTTTTAAGTATAGCTATTAATTTACTTGGATAAATAAAACTCGAAAATTCTTGGAGTGCTCTCTTACTTCAGGAGAGGGTTTAGGCAAATGATAAAACCTTGCTGCAAGATTTTTGGGGTTTTTTAAAATATCTTTTTCTCCAAAATTATTTATAATTAGGACAAAATTTAGAAAAGAAAAGCTAATTTAAATTCTGATTTCCCACAACTTCATGGAAAATACTCTGCTTTTGCTGTGACAAATAGGATTAACAGAAAATCAGCAAGGAGAAACTGATGAGCATGTGATAAAGGACAAGTATTAACATGGTAAACAATCTATTTAAAATTACTATGGGTTTTTAAAAATATTTCCTCTAGAAACACAAACTATCACATGAGAAAAGGTATACTGAGAAAGCATGGCATAAGAGGTGATTTCTATATGTGAAATATTATAATATCTTACCAATTTATCAAGGCAAACCATAATTACTATTAAATATGCATCCAATAATGATGCTACGGAAGTTCTGCCTACCTCTGGTTTTGGTTAGCAAAATTTAATTTTGCCTATAGGCAATATATATTTCAAAGTATGTCAATTATACTTAAGACACATTAATGCATTTTTAGAGTAATTTCTGTGTCAGTGAAATTATTGCCTGCTCTCCCCTCCCCACCCCCCATTGCTGTCACATATAACTATAACCACATGGAAAAGTAATATTAGGAAACACATTAAAGATGATTTATCAGCTGGAAATAGGAAAGAGAGCCAAGAGCAGGTGATGAACTCTTCAGAACCACTGCATTAAGCTGAGACAGAAAAGGCTGCTCCATTATGTCAACTGACCTGAAATATATAATCAGTTTGGACCAAGTTCCATTCTCATTCACTCTAGCCTAATTACATATTATTTAAATGGCATTACTCCGGATTTCTACTTACACAAGTGGTCGTCAGAATTTGGCTTTTATTTGGCCCCACAAGAAACCACAACTCACTAAAGCTCCAGGAATGCACTGCTCACTCTCCTTCAAAGGCAAGGTCTTAACTTGCAGCCTTTGCCATTTGTTTGCAAGTAGACCAATGTGTTTTTTACCAGAGCTGCTCACTCAGGCAAACTTTAGAGGTGAAAAGTAAAATAAAAGAAGTCCTAAATCTCCAAACTTAAAAATCAGTCCAGGGACCAGAAAACGAACTGTACAAGTTGTTCATTGCTGCTTTAGTATGCTCAAGGAAAAGATGTTGCTTAACAAGTAGCCTGGCAAATCCTGTATCGGCTGCAGTTTCCAGATAGAAGTAAAGCACAGTCCCATGTCGAGCACACTATGGTATCTAATCTGGCAGTCACAATAGGTGACTGATGCAAGATTCTCTCCCAGCAGAAAAAAGTATTTGACACAGGAGGTTACTTAGCAACATTTAGACAGAGGCTAAAATGACAATAGGATGGAAGTTTAATAAGGGACTACTAGAGGCCCAGAATTCAAGACTAACCACAATAACAGGAGGAAGCGTAAATGGTATCTTTCCACATAGCCAAGACTCCCATAGGGGATTTACTAAAAAGGAGGATAGCTCAAATCTCTTCTTTGGACTCCAGCTGAATTTGGTCAGCAGTGGCTGTGATGGGAACCTGCAACACTCCCTTCAGCCCAGTTATCCTAGTGAGGCACTTCCACCACCCTTTTCATCTACTTTCAGGTCATCCCTGAGGTCAGTGAAAGAGGCAACCTGTGTTCACCCTGCACCATGGAAAAATCCCATGTCTCTCATAGATTTTCATTTCCTGGTAATCCAATGGTTAGGCTTATCCATGTGCTCAATGCACCACTTTCCTTGTCTTTAACCTGCAGCTCAGCAATGCATGCAAATGTTCACTCGCAGGGTGGTTAACCCTGGGAAAGGAGACAGTATCAAAGAGAATATCTTTTAATAATTTCTTTAGTCAGAAAGGAAACCTGGGGATTCCTCTGCTACATTCTGTGGAAATTTGATGAGCAAAGCGTTCTTTCACACTCTGGTATTCACTGGCTCAGTCTGATCTCAGTTACAAGGGTGTCACAAGACCAGAATGCCATTACAATCAATTATTTAACAAGAATAAAAATCATAAATCTGGTCTGTCATGGACTCCTTTGCACTGTATGTTGTGCTGAACTGAAATTGCTTACATTGCTAAATGGTTATTTATCTTTTTGGCAGAAAGATACAACGTGGCCTCCCAAAATGTAACAAAGCATCACCTAAAGAAGAGGTTTGCCAAAGGCTACAAGAACTAAACAGACCTTCTTTCAGGGTTGAGGCTTGGTGTTAGAAAGTTCAGAGCAGGTGAGGGACGTGTGTTTACTATTCAGTGACCAAATATTTAAATGAGCCTTCAAGTTCAAAAGTTTAAATAGTCAGTTTAAAAAACTGCTTTGCTTACTTCATGTGTTTGAACAACTGCACTGGAAAAATCCCTTTCACTTGAATAAGCAGCTGATCATTTTTCTGAAGTAAATATACGCAGAACTTGAACTCAAAAGGAGCTGTATGTGGTAATCAACACATTACTCAGTATAATGAGAAAATCATCTCTGTTTTCTAGAAGCATTAGGTGATTGCATGATAGTGGTATTATACTTTATCAGCACTAATACATCATCTGTGTAGGTGTACTCAGGAACAAAAGTTCTTCCTGTGAAAGCAGGGGCACTGCCTGGCATTCCAGGGCTGCTAACGCTCCCGAAATATCTCCCAAGTCAATTTGCCAGTCCCATTTTTTTCCGACGATGCAACTATTTATCTCACATCACTAGGTCTGTAGGAAGGTCCCCGAAGAGGAGAGGCGGCCGTGCCGCCCGCCGAGCGCGGCACCAGCTCCCCACAGCAGCGCCCTCGGCACCACAACTTCGCTGAGCCGCCGGACCAGCCCGCGCTGAACAGGTCTGGTTTACCTAAGGGACCGGCTCCTCCTCCTCCTCCTCCCCATTTTTATACTACTGTGGGGTTAATAGCTATGTCGTGTGGGGTCAGGGAAGACATCTGTGTCTCAGATAATATGCTTACGGTGATTACCACACATAATTGACTGACCTTCCCTCATTCTTTCCCTGCTGCAGGCCATGGCTGATAGGGTGAGATGCTCCAGAGGAGTTTATTTTCCATCACACACTATTGTGCTGCTGAGCAAATATTTTAGCAAGCGTTGAATGAATCACCTTTCAGACTTTGGGTCTGACAGTTAAAATATGAAGGCTGTGACCAACCTAATAATATTAGATTTTAAATCAGCTTTGGGAGAAAACATGGAAAAATCCTTCTTAAAATCCATTTATAGATACCTATTAAAATCCTGGTGTGAGTGGTGAAGTCAACGTAAATTTTTTGAGAATTCTTGTTCTTTCTTTTGCTCTCTCTGCAGGTTTCATCTCCTTACCTCACTTGGAACATATTGAGCACTTGAGTGGGTTTGTCTCAAAAAGTATCTGCAAACCTGGGTGTAATAAATAAATAAATAAACATTTGTGCACTGCAGGAGCCAAGCTTCCAGGTTGGAAATGCTGAGGTGTAATTTAAGATCCTTACTTCAAGAGAGAACATTAGAAAACCTTTTTAGTTCATGGAGCTGTGCTACAAAAATACATGACTGTGCTGGTCTGTTCTGCATAACCAAGTATTTAATTTTATAGGTGATAAGAAATAAGAAAAGCCCTCTCACCCTTCAGCAACAAAGCAATATTTTTCTCACTTTATGTAAAAACAGAGCAAAATTAGCTTTTATTTTCAATATACACTTACAAAAGGAATGCAATAAATGTAAGAGAAGATATATTTTTTAAATACTGCCAAATGAAAGGTCCATTTGAAACATTAAGATTTTAACTTTCTAATACTGTTTAACTCTGTTTTATCTATCTAGCAATTAGTCTATCAATCCAGACATAATGTACTCCCACAGGAAAAAATCTTTATATATATATATGAATATATGTACATGTCCCAGGTTAGATTGTGAGTGATTAAAGCTTTGTACCAGAAATATTAATCTCTCTTAGGGAGATCAGGCAATACATAGAGATGTCTGTACAAACATACACACATGCACACCTACTTTCTCCCTTCTTTTAAAACCCTATTGTCACATGGAAAATAATCTTTACCACACACCACCAATGAGTCTTTATGGCCTATCCTCAGAATTTCAAACCGCAGCAATTTCACTGGGAATTAATGGGCGGAATGATATGATACATTGAACAAATACATCTGTTCTTGCTCCTGCAGCTGAAAGCTAACATTTGTGCAAATGAATGTTCCAGCACTACAGCCAAAAAGTGTTTCCAACCCCAGTAGTTCCTCTGCTTTAATTTGTCCAACAACATAATCTACATTCCGGGCTGCCATTTACAGAAATCCATTTGGAACTGCCATCATGTTTCAAACATTTAATATAATTCATAAAATGTAGCAACTGCTTAACAAGGAAAAAATATACATATTCTAAATGTATGGGTGATCTTTAGACAAATCTCAGCATCACTTCATAATTATATACTACAAGTTTTAATTAACTAAAGCTCTGAAAATCATAATGCCTTATTAAAATGCAATTAATCCTTTGATTAAAAAACAAAAAGCACAAGTATTTACAACAAAAACACAAGTAGAATAATTACAAATATCATGTACCCATTTCTTTTATTTGGGTGTCACTTATGATGTCTCACGTTCCCTTCATTAATTCAAATACACACATTATCTCAAATCCACAGCAGACTGAGTGACAGTGGCCACCAAACACACAGCACTATATCCTATTGATTTCTGCAAATCCTGAACAATGCCATTTGCATGCTTGTTTCTGTAATAATAAAGATATGCCATTCAGAATTAAAGCACCGGCCAGACTAGTGGCAACTAATTGTGTTGTGTGTAATGAGTGCAATTTCAATTTGATATAACCCTCAGCTTTTCTTACAGCACTCGCTAAGTACTTTCAAGTCTTTGTGGGGAAATAATTGATTTTTTTGTGCTGTGGGCACAAGAAAATTATTATGATCTTTTGAATAATGCCAAAGAAAGGACCATGAATGATTTAAATTGGTATATGAAGAAGGCTTCACTGTGGATTGCAGTTTGACTGACATCCTACTAATGTAGTATCTAGATTAGCAATTTTTAAGGAGGCAGCTAATATAAAACTGGTAAAACTGAAAACATTGCTAACAGGGATTTTGTATTTGTTATTCAGTGAGGAATAACAATATGGGGATTTAAGGCATGTCAGACAAACACTATACTATTACATAATTGCCCTCACTCTTTTCTTTTATGGCACATGTATTGAAGGGTATGTTTCAACTGATAAATTACACATTTTAAAATATGCAGATACAATGGTACAGTACTAGGTTATCACAGCAGCTAAAGTCCATTGGATATGTTGGTCTGTAACCAGCATGTACAAAACCTTTTGTTTTGTGTGATTGTGACAGAAAGGTTAGCAAACTTCCAAAAATTACTCTTCTGAAGAATTGAGATAATTGCCTTTCCTTTCAAAGGAAGGAAATCTTTTTCCTAAAATGCTGCCCACACCACAGCACCAGCTTGCCCATTTTATCCCCTGCCCTGTAAGTTTTATTTAAGAATGTAAAGTCAGAAACAGGTCTCAGCCATCTAAAGCAGCACCCCAAGACAAAATCACCCAAATCATCTCCTGTAAATAACTAATTGTGGATTGTTTCAAACTGAAATTGAACTGCCTCACTCCTTTCTCTTTCTTTTCAACTAACGAATGCATTTTATGTAGCAAAAGTGGCGAGTGAATAAATAAGGACATTATCCACATTCCACCTTAAAATGCATACCTTCCAAATCTTATTCTTCAGAGGAGGGAATGTTGTTAATTTAGTTGGTCATAACTAAATAGTTTCTAATCTGGAGCAGGAGTCTGCTGAGAATATTGGACAGTTTAAAGGTTAATCACCATCGCCTGGTTACACAAGTGAGGCAGAACTAATTCCTCCAAAGGCAAATGGCTTGCAGTTTTATCAGCAGTGCAGATTAGAAGTGTTAATATACAGAATAGAATGGATGCTCAAGGGCCAGTTTTCCCTTATCGGCAAACTTTGCAACAGAACTCAGCTACTGCACAACCTCTGCACTTTCTATAATAAGGCCCCTCATTTTGCCTCTCGAGCAGAACTATCAAACAATCCTCCCCAAACCACTGCCACCAAAATCAGGGTATTACAGACCACAGCTAATTGGAAGATCACTATAATGAAGTAAAAGATAAAATACTTTGGCTGCTGGCCTAAAATGTGGATCAGCACAACATAGGAAGCTATCTGGCTATGTCACATTCTGAGAGATTTACATAAACAATAAACTCAAACCAACAGCCCCCAAAAATACATCTTTGTTTACAGTAAATGCAACCTAAAGCACTGGTTATAAAAACTGGGGGGATTTACATATTCAGCATTATTATTAACAGAGCAGACTCTACCAGATATATGTAACTTTTTGTATGCAGTGCAAGGAGATTTAAAAAAGCTAGGATATGTAACTACACATGTTGTAAAACATTTACATATTTATGTTGCTCAATGTACACTAGAATACATTTGTCACTGCAGCACATCACAGCAGACAGACCCTTGCTGGACTTTTCCAAGGCTGTCCTATGCTGCGGGTGTTTTTCATCAGGAAAAAAAGAAAGGAAAGGGGAAGACCCATAAGTGTCACATGCTATTTCCCAAATAAAATGTGCTGACAGAAAATCCTACCTAAAAAGACAAGAAAAAGAAAAGGTACTTTGTATACATGCATCAAGGAGAAAAACAGGCAATTCGGCTCAACAAATAAGAAGAATAGTCAGTCATATAAAATATTACAGTAATCATCTTTGTGTAAGACACCTGGGGATAATGAGCAGGCATTTTACAAACACTGAGCCTGAGCCTGCTCCTGCTGAATGAGCGGGGACTCTGCCGCTGACAGAAGTGAGCTCTAGATAAGCTCTGGAAGTTCTCTTGGAGCTCTGTTAAAACTATCCAGGCTGTCCTCTCTGCAGGTCTCCTGAGTCACCACCAAATCAAACCTTTGCCCCATCCATCCTGTTTCTTCACCCTGTGTGGGCTCCAGCTGAGGAAAAAATTTCATTTCAGAACACCAAGTCCTTAAGTCCCATTCATAGCTAAGTTCAGTTCGGGGGGGGGAAAGCAGAATATCATGAATTGAATTATTTTCCTAAAATAAAGGACTGTTATTTTTAATGTGAGACCTGTAGAACTTTAACAAAGCGTAGAAAATCTAATTCCTTCTAAGACTGCCACAGAGGAAGAAGTATTTTTTATAGAGAAACAACTTGTCCTTGGCTGTGAGCCTCCAGAGGATAAGTAACACTATCATATCTTGCCCAGGGAAGCAGCAAAAGGAAGATACAAAAGGTGTAAACAATGGACCATTTAGCCTTAAAGATCACCTACTACAATAAATATGTTTGAAACTGGAATTGGGGAACTACAAAACATTGCTAACTAGCAACAGGAAACATCATCTCTCACATACATTTTGATGTCCTTTAAGAATAATTTAATTAGATACATGAAAGTATAACCCCAAGCACACTAGGTGTAACACAAGTAGAATGGATAAATTGCCTTTTGAGAAGGATTTGTGCTTGGGCAGAGTGCGCCTATCCCTTAATATTTCAGAATACAAAAACACACCTATTTAGATTCACAGTTAGTCATCACTAATTGTTACCAGAGCAAAGACAGTCTCAAATCCTAACAGCTGAAAACAAGCAAATGCCTTGTCATCATACCCTACTGGCATCTATCTTCCCTTCCCAAAACTCTGGAAAGTTGACTTTTACAGTGTCACCTGAGAGCCTACAGTTCTGCAGAGACTATAAGGTGCACAGCTCCACCAGCCAAGGAGCTATCCATTAGCTCCAAGGCTGACACACTCCTGATCCCTCAAGACACATCAGTCCATCTTCACTGACACAGAATAAAAAAAAAAAAAAAAAAAAAAAAAAAGGGAGATGGTTTCTGTAGCAAGGATCAGAACTATTTAAAGGAAAAAGCAGGAAAAAATTTTTTCAAGTAGTGGAGTTAGACATTGCTGGCTGCTAATGGAACACGCCATCAGAAATAAACCAGCTGAAATTTGGCTCTGGTCTTGTGGTGTAACAGGAAGTAGGTGCATTGCAGAGATCTAATCTTGAGATGAAATTGAATACAGTTTCATCATCAAGGAGATAAGGTGAAAACATTCACAGCTACTGCCATGGGCATAGACAGAAACCATTAAGGACTCTAAAGGACTTGCAGATTGAGAGAGATGATACCAAAAGCTTCAAAAATTTCACTAAAAGTGAACACTAAAGACTAGTACTGACAATCCCTTATCCTTCATGTGGGTCTCACCCTATCAGATGATTTTACCAGCTAGAGGGGGGGCCCAGTACCATCTTACCAGTATGTTCAAAAATTCTCCAACAGGTTCAACACTTTGTAAAGGTAACAAAGACATTTGCCATCACTCCGAGACAGCACTCTACTGCTCCTCAAAAATAAGATTATAGACTTCACCCTGACTGAAACAATCTTATTAAAACTTCTCATAGGAAAAACAGCCATTAGTGTCGTCAGATGATGCCGGTGAGAACTCAAAAATTTTCAAGAACCAAGATCAACCTGTTGATCAAATAAGACACCCATTGAGGGACACATCAGTCCTACTAATTGGTGACCAATTATCTTCCGCCCTACAAAATCCACAAACATATTCAGAGAAAATAAAACCACAACACATTAGGAAAAGCATGTAGATGTCTGAGAAGCAAACACAATGAAACCAACACAAATTGACAAATTAAGAACTTTCATCTCTTATGGAATATTTTTTAAGAAATCCTTTCTTTTCCTGTCTATCCAACACAAGGAATAACATTAAAGGAAATACATAATAAAAGCAGAGGCTACAGAAGAAGGTATCTGTTGACCACAGGCACCAGTATCTTCTTTCTGCTTGTCTATGTTTGCAGACAACATTGCTCACTTGTAGATAGCACTGCTGTTCATCAAGCACTAACATAGCTCTGGAGGGATTAATCCTATCCTGGCAGGACGCTGTCCAAAATGACCCATTAGAGATTTCTGTCTTCAACATTTCCAGCTACAAGATCCTTGGAGGCCAATGATTTGAACTTAGTGATTCTGAACAGCAGGAGATAAATCTGGTTTCAGGAGGCACAGAAAATATTCGCTCTGTCTAACCACAGTCCTTACACAAGCCTTGTCATACGAATATTCAAGTTCCTTTGTTGTTTNACATCCAGCAAATATGGGGAAATGTAAATGAGTGGCATGATCTCAGGAAATTAATCCATATAATTACAAACAATGGATAAATTTCACTTGAAAAAAATGGAAGAGAAAATGCTTGAAAAACTGAGGAAGACAGATGCAAGAATCTCTTGTAGTCTGGTCTGAGGGCAGACCAGACTGAATGGATATATAATTTCATGTCTGCCTACTCCTTGGCAAGGCTGAAAAATGTCCATGGGCTTCTGTCAGTTATCCTCCTCTTATTCAGAACTGCATCGTCATTCAAAAGTAATCACATATTTCTTTGCCTCTAGCACCCTGCCTGAACAGTTTAAGTATCTCTTCATTGAGCCCACAGGCTACTCTTTTATCAAGAGTTTATTAGTGTTCTACCCTGCCAGACCCACTCTCTTTTTTTTTGTCTCAGATCACAGTGCCTGCACAGATATTTTAAAGAAAACATGACAATATTTTGGACACATTCCCACTTCTTCTCATCATATAACTTTAAATCACCAGATATGTTCTAGAACTATTGTATTAATGAAGATAGAGAGATAGTATTATCCCTAATGACATTAGCCACTTTTTGCCACGATATCCAGATGCCCTGTTCCCATTTGGCATCAGCTATAAGTTTACATAGCCTCAAGGGGAGACTGGGCAAGACCACAGAGCAGAAATGCATACAGTGTTCTTAAACACTTGGGAACTACAACCATTTCATTAAATTCCTCAGCCATGAGTAGCTGAAAGCTGGGAGAATACTTAGGGGGAGGCATCAGATATGCAAAGCCAGTTCTCTACTCTTCCCTGCATACCCACTTATGCCTATTGTTGGAGCCAGGATATTGGGCTACACTGACCTTTGTTCTGAACCAGTATGCCTCTTATGTTCTTACTATGTTCTTAAGTTAAGCAGGAAAAGAATTTAGCCTCTGGATAACACCCAGTTGTGCTTGAATTCAGCAGCAAAATTCCTTTTCATTGTTTCAGGTTTGTAAAATTAAATACAAAAAGAAAGTAGTGTACACACCAGTATACAAAGTGGTGTTGGTACCAGACATGGAAGATTAATTTTTTTATCATTAAGAACCTCACAGGATTATTTTTATACCTGCATGGATAGAGATTTTTTTTCACCCTGGAAAACATGTAAGCCAACCCCTGCTCCAGACTCCAGCAAAATTCACCATTATAAAGGCATTTTAAATAGGTCTCTGCACCATCCACCTAAGAAAGGATTCCAAGAGTGTGAAGTCTCAAGAGATTTTAGGCAGAACAGTTCTGTTCCTGGCCTTGCAATCTTCGCCAGAATATGTATGGTTTCTTAGATCTTTAGATCCAGACTCCGGGCTCATCCAGACACTGGCAATTTAGTTGCAGGTCATAGAGTGATATTCATGGTTTATAATGTTTTTTTTTAATAGTGTCATTTTATAATGACATGATTTTAATTTTGTTCAGATGGAGCTTCAGGCCCCTTCATTGAAATTTTTTGGAGAAGTATAACAAGCTTTGGAAATATTTTGAATCTCTTACTGATTATCAAGTTTGATTTTCTCACTGTCTACAACAAATTCTACCTGGAAAGGTAAGGATTTAGGCATTTCTGAAACTCAGTATCTACATAAGCACTGTGAATAAATACCTGGCTATGTTGAAGACAATAACAACCTGTATTAAGGGTCAGGATGCCTTACGGAAGGTTTCAAAAAGATACAGAAAAAGTGCAACAGGAAATACACAAACCTAGCTGCACAATAGGGAATTCTGGGTCATATCTTAAAATGGACATGCAGACATCATTACTTACCAGCAACACATCAGGAATTTATTTCTTCCACACATCACAGTTTGAAGCTGGAAAGCAATCTTGCATAGCTGCTTGTTTTCCTGGGACTATACAAACTGAAGGGAAATCAGACAAAACCACATGTAACAGCAGAAAACCAGAAGAGGCTTAATTCTAAGTGTTTCTGAGCTTGGCATAGGAATAAGGAAATTAGAACATGATGAATATTAATATTGAGATTGCCTGTGCATTAAGAGGTAAAGCATCTGAAAAGAGCTACCTCTGCTGTGCATATCAACCTCTTATTCTTTGATGTTTTGTTATACAAACAGTAGTCAGATAAATATACACATAGAGCTCAAAAACCTACAGTATTTCACAATGTCACATCAAGTGAGGGATTCTTTTGATTTTTTTTCCAGACCTGCTCATGTGCACAATTTCTTTATGCCTCATTTGCTATAAAAATATTGGTCGATGAACAATGAATAAGTAGACATATTTCATTGTATAACTGAGTGAACTGTCTTTTTAGGTTTGTCTTCATTTTGCAAGCCCATGTATCTCAATCCCCATAATGCCTGTTTACATCAATAGAGTCAATTTATTTACTGAATTGTATTTGCATTGTTATTTATTTACACTTTAATCATTAGAAAGCCAGACATTTGCTGTAGTAAATTTGTGAATAAAGTTTCATGGAAACTTCAGACATGAATCTGATGTGCTCTGTTTCAAAATGTGTCTAACTCTGACCACCTCAGGAGGACTGCTCTTCTACTCACAGCAACCTAAAGCACCTTCTGAACCAGAGGTGTAAACACGTGAGGTAGTGGTGGAGATTGTTTCAGTTTTTGGAATTCCATTATTTCTGTCACCCCCTTCTGCTCCTTGAGAGGTTTAATAGGGAATGTGAAGTTTATATGAACAAATACAACTGATTTGAGGAAAATCCACAGACAAAGCACACAAAAAGTATAATCCAGAACAGATATTTCTTATATTTTAAGGAAGAAATACTATCTTAAGTCCATATGCAGCTGCTTTACTCTTGTTAAGGTCATTCAATTAAACAACCCCCCAAAGAGAATTATCAATATTATCTGACACTATAAGCTAACAAAATTAATCAGAATAGGAACGAGCTTTATACACAGCAGAGAATATAGAGTGATACCAAATGCTGGCTGCTGTTACTGACTAAGTCAGGAAGTAAATCCTACAAGCTGGTTAAACATCTAGAAGGAAGAAGTAGCATTTACATGGAAGATGGATACAAGTGCAACAGTAAAATAATCTATTTCTTGGAAAATATAACAAAAGTGAGCAGGCTATTTCACCAGACATTGCTGGAGAATGCCGCTAAGGTGCTACTTGGAGCAACATCTTGTTTTCTTTGCAGGAGTTCTCAAAGATATTGTAGAAGTACCTACCCCACATTTGATATTTAATAAGTAACAAGGAGATTTAGAGTTTCTTGAAGCATTTCTCACATCCATGTCCATTCCCATTCTGGCCAAAGGATTAGAATATTTTATCTGGCAAATGCTAATGACCCATTGGCTGAACTTCATGTAGGTGAGGTAGAGTTAGAGGCTATGGAAGCAAGTTAGAAGTACAACTTGATTTTCTGTTCATCCAAAAAACCCCAAAATTGAGCCCTTCGTTATGGCACCCTGGCTACGTGGTTAGGTTTTAAGGTTGTGTAAAACAGGGAGGGAGCAAAGAAAAGTTGGACATCTTTACTAAAGTTCCTAGCCTTAAAATACAAGTTCCTGTTCTTAGCTCTGAGGTGCAAGCTCAAAGACAAATGTCATTAGTATTGTGAAGCCTTCATCATCTCTAGCTCAGAGCAGCCCACCCAGGCAGAAACCAAAATTGTTGCAGTGTGACAGGTTTGCAAAACAGTTTGTCTGACTGGGATTGGCACTGGCCACCAACCAGTTTCCTGATGGCATTTAAGGTTGTTGACTTAAAGACATGCTGGCAATTTATCAGTGGGGGAGGGAGCTGAGTGGGAGGTACCTTTCTGCCCTTGTTGACTAGGCTCAGGATGGAACATGCTCGGTAACACATGAAAGAGTAACTTGGTGCTGCCCACGTTGCCTCTCATCAACACGGTGACTGCATCCACCCTAAGAGCCCTAAATGGCATTCTGCTTGTGGAAAGGTTGCCTCCCTCCTGTTTAAATGGGGCAGTGGTAATCAGTGAGGATGCTTAACCTGAAAGAGGATATGAGATCA
>VZTR01024670.1:22112-61670 GCA_013400775.1 Chaetops frenatus | reverse complement strand
CTTTAACTTTCAATTTTTACATCAGTCTACAATACCTAAGACAATATTAAAAGACATTCAAAAGAAAAATGTTTGGAAAGAGGAAAGTGAAAAGTCTGTATTCCCAAAGGCGTCAAAACAAGATGTTTTGACAATGCCAGGAAATTTTAATCAAAATTTTTTGTCCAAATTCTCTTTAAGGAAATGACATGATTTCATAGAGTATTTTGATTTTCATGATTACATTTACTTTAGTAACACAACACAAAGAATGCATAGAAGGATGAAACAATGCATACTTATCAAGTAAAATGCTGGCTTAATTTAACCTGCTCTATCAGCAGAAATACAGCTCATCTCCAGGTAAGATTGCTATGCAGAAATACTCAGTAAAAGAAAGCATGCCATAGAAAGCAGAAGAAGGGAACTGGAAAAAGCAGAGCCTTATGATAAAACAGATGGAATAAAAACATTTGGCAAATATCAGTGGTGGGCTATTTTTTGATGTATCTGTTAGGTTTCTCTAGTTTGAGAAGTCAAATAGTTTGGATAATAGTTACACGTGCACATTGAAATTAACATATAAGCATCAAAAAAGAATTGCAATGAGGTTTTTAACCAAAGAAGGAATCTTAGTAAAGCTAGCACTGTCAAAGCAGGAAAGGTCCAGCAGCCTTGCTGACCCCTTCCAAAGATTTGCACTTCCCGTTTCCCTACTTGCAGTTTCCTCCACATAGCAGGACTACATTGGAGGAGTTGAAGATTCTCCCAGTGGCTGGAACCAGAAGTTTTCCACCAATAGACCTGATAATTACAAGCTATTCTGTATGTGAAAGAATCACTATAGGAGAACAGATAATGGGAAAAACAAAACAAATCTGACCTGCAAACACATTATTCCCTGGAAGTCTTCTTTCTCCCTGGTATCAGACATTGGGAGTGAGAGCTGTGTTGACTTCTTTGACATCAAGACGAGTTACGAATTCCTGAGCACAAAAGCAAATAAAAATAGTAAAAGCCGGTTATAATGAAGAGAAAACTACAGCAATATGTCACTGTGTTTAGCATCTCTGTGCTCTGACTAGCACAACACAATTAAAGGATATTAAAGGCCTTTATATTTCTATCACAGCAGTGCAAAATTTAAAACAATAAACTGCTTTTTCATAATGCCAAACTATCTTCCCCACTCTTCTTATTCCCATCTCTGAAATTCTGCTTGAGTTCATCTTTACCTTGACCTTGCTTCTACTGAAATCCATGTTCACATCTTAATCACTTCACATCTTGAATACTGAAATTCCTTCTACAGTCTGTCTAAATCCCAACTCTCTCTAAATGTCAAGAGGTCCAGAATGGTGTAGTCAGATTAATTTCTTGCTCCATGCATGGATAAACAATATGATAGAAGGCGTGTTTATGTGTAGTAAAACTGAGAAGCTGCAATAGAAGACGAGGTGATGGTGTATAGACCAGGAATGGCAGAAAACAACATACTGCAGCTAGAAACTAGCTAATATTATCAGATATTACTACGCCACAATAAAATGTCTGCTAGGATGTAAGTAGCACCAAGATTAAGAAACTTGGAAATCCCAGGCTTCTCTATCTTTGCTGACGAATATCTACTGAGTGCCTCTGCCTCCCAAAGCAGTAGCACACGTTTGGTATCAAAATAGGCTGTAAGCACAATGCAACTGTCGTGTAGGAAAAGACTTTTTCTCTCTGCAGTCAAGGAGACAGACAACCCTTCAGGCTTGCTTGTCCAGCCAGAAGACATCACATGGCATTTTGTTAACTCTGAAGAACCAGTGTAGAGAAACTATTTGCCAGCAGAAGCTAGAGCACAGGTACCCTACGTCAGGTTGGTCTGTTCTGCAGTGATACAAGATACTAAAAATCAGCTGCTTCAGAAAGATTGCTTATGTAAGTTGTCCTGCTTTTCTGGGAATTCTGAGTTTCTCTGCACTAATTAAAAAAAAAAAAAAAAAAAGGAGCATATAGATGATAAGAAAGTTGAGATGCCTATAACCCTACTTGAAATTGATGCAACACTGTGGCTACTTGACCTCTCTGGAATGAGTGGAAATAGCAGTCAAATTTTGCCTGGAATATCTTTAGCAGAATAGGTTTTTTATCCCATATTAATCTCTATACACCCAACAGAAAACTACCATGAGGCAAACTTGACTCCAACCTTCTTTTCTTAAATCATCCTGGCTCTTACAAGTACTTTCTAGCAACATTAATCAAAGAAACATATCCTGACTACATTAAAAAAAAATCCCCAAAATAATAGTTTAAGTCATTAATGCAAAAGATGCCTCATCCATCGTTTCTTTATTTCCAGAGTCATATTCAGTTTTGTAAGAAAACATTTTTCTCAACTGAATGGCAATTAAAACTCCTAAAACTAACAAATAAATCCCTCCCTGAAACAGTAACACATCTCAAGAATGTTTGCAAACCAATGAATCAAAACAGCATAGTTTAGATGATTCAAATATTTCATTTCAGTAATTTTGATAATTAATTTGTTTTCCATATTATTGGCTCAAATCAGTGAAGAAAAGTTTATTCCAAATCAAGAAGCAGAAAATTTCCAAGGAGCAGTTCTAGGAAGTACGTTCAGGTTCAAAATTTACTGAAACCAACCTCTTGCTGAAGGAAGCACACCTGCTTCCACCTCTGCTTTCCAGCTGGCTTAAAAATAAAATAAAATAAAATAAAAAAAATCCGAGCCAGCTGTAGCTATTTCTACAAAACCAGTTAGCAAATCTGTTTCTGCCCACCTGTGGCTGCTCCTTCAGACAAAATGCATAGGCCTGGAATGGGGCGGTGACCTTGCTGCTGAAGATGAAGCTGAGTGCCCTAGAGCTGGTTTCAGCCTGGTTTCATGCCCATCTAAGCCAATTTCCAATTATTTCAGGTGCAAGTTTTAGCATGTGCAGTAGCCCTCCCACTTTGTTTCCTCTCCTCATTACCATATGAAGACTTGCATTAGATGCCCACAGGCATTTTGCAAATGCAAGGATTTTCAATTACCCATCCTCTGACAGGCATCGTGTCATCTTTGTACAGCAGCTTTACATCCGTGAATGGGGGCTTGTGCGTCACTGTTGCCAGCAATGAATAACCACAGTCACTTCCCTTTCCTGGCTGGGCAGCAGCAGCCCATGCCCTCTTGAGCAAGCCCAGCTTTCCCTCCACAGATATTGCTGGATCTATCTGTGGTGCCAGCTGTGGACAGGAATGTTTTCAGCAGTGGTTCTGCATCACTTATGGTGCATTTCATCAGTGCTGTTCCTATGTGTGCAAATGGAAAACCTAACTATGGAGCCAGCAATATCTGAGGGATTAATATGATTTCTCATTAATGAGAACTCTGTGACCTTTGCTATGGGATATATTTAGCATGTTTGTTCTCTTTTTTTAGTTGAAGTATATTCTGCAACATGTTGTGATTTCTGGCCTATTGATTAATGGGTCTTTCCACCACAAGCAATCTTAATCTTTTTTAATTGCCTTAATGGCCTCATGGCCTCTCTTTTATACTCTGCTCGCTATGTTGTTGTTGCAAACGCTTTTGTATCTTAACTTCATGACTATACTAAGGATTTACAGGAAACTGACTGTGAAGTCTATTGCTCCTGTTCTTTCCATTCTTTAAACTCCTCTTTCAGGCTCCTAATATCTGTAGGTAATTTTTGGATGTAAATGTGCATATATTATAATAAAATTGTCCAGAATTCATCAATAAAGGAGTTGATTTTTTTAATAAATTCCTCGTATAGTTCTTCTTTTAGTTCCAGAGATGTGTAGTGCAGACCAACAGATTTATATATATTGTTATTCAAATTTGAAGTATTAAAATTCACGGCTAGTGTTCAAATACAGTTGTGAGAATCCCAATTCTACAGCTTGTAGAAGCCTTGAGTAACTCTGCCCTGGAACAGTTTCCTATGATATGTAGAATAAAAGATGAAGAGTCCACAAATAAATATCTGGTTTGTGTCTCTGCTCTCTCCCGGGGGTTTATTTAGAAACAAAAGAAGTGATGAGACAAGGAGCTATCAGATTTTTTTACAGTACATGTCATTCAAATTGCACGATGTCTCGGGCAGTAATGTTGGTTGGCCACTGTGTTTTATTTGTGCTGTGAAACAGAAAGGCAGAAGACAGACCAAGTAAATGACAGCAGATGGCTTAGTGACTTAATTTTCAACCTACTCTTCCTCTACATGAAGAGGTGGAATGCCAGCAGAAATACGTGGACTGCCTGTGTCACCATTAGCCCATGCACTAAATACAGTATCATCACACGAGGCTGACTCACATAGGGCTGAAAATTGCAGGAGGTGTACCCACACAAAAGAATAATTATAACAGAGGTGTTGGTGACATCCATAAGTGACCCTAGGCTCAGAAACATTGGTTCACAAAGTCTACTCAGGGTACAATATTTTCAAATTCTTCCAGGCAAGAAGGAAAAAGTTTAAGAAAGATTTCATCTAAGTGGTAAGAGTAGCTAAATCCAAAGTTCTTTATTTGCCTGACACTAAGTTATTGCCAGCAACTTCCAAGTCTAGATCGAGTCTAGAGCCAGCTGTGCAAAAGCAAAGGCAAAACTGTGAAGGCAGCAGCTTCTATGGAAATAATTTCACTCCTCTCAGAAGGTAGAAGGTAATGCACAGTAATTGCAATACCCACAAACAGCAAATCTTTAAAACTGTCAGTAGTCCAGAAATGTGTCACTTAGACCACTGTAATTATGGGAGAAAAGGTGACATTCGGGGCTGGAAAAAGAAACATGCTTGTGGTAGAGTCTTTTTATAGGAAAATGTCACCTGTTTAAAAGCTGTTCAGAATTTTGGCAAGTTAGAAATAATCATGGCTGACATTACTTGGCAAAGAGCAGATGAAAAGATCAAAACTGGATAATAGATAAAAGCAACGTGGCCCATGGTTCCATCTTTCAATTTATAATGGCAGCAGCAATGTCAAACACTCCAAAACCTGACAGCCGACACGGTATGAGCAGGTATGAAAGCAGGGAGAAAATGCCCAGGTGCAAAAACCCCCCTAACAAACCACACTGACAATTTGAAGAAGAGAGCAATACATTGCACCCAATTAGAAAAATATGTGCATATGCATAAATATGATTTGCTGGCTTTGCTTTGGTGGGATATTAAATGTTAGCAGCTAGGCTTTACTAAGACTTATGGTTGGCTGCCTCTGCAATGTTAGTCTTTATCCTTTCCTCTATCATGATGTATCACATTAATCAAAGCAAGCTTCCAGCCTCTAAATAGCAGGTAAATCCAGGCCTTATAAAGCCTATCTAACACAGAGGCCGAATTTAAATTGGAAATTTGAACAAAAATTATTATATCAAATTTCTATCCAAATAACAGTTTTTTACTAGAATTTTCTTTACACAGTTTCCTAGAATGCCTTTTCTTGTTGATTTTGGTGGGCAAGGTCAAAGGAAATATTCTTAAAAAGGTTCTGATCCACACAACTCTAATATTTATTTCACTTTGCATTGCCACCAGGGTTAGGCTCTGCAGATTTAGCACTGACACTGAATCAAGAGGTTTGGAGCTCTAGTAACCAAAGTCAGGAAAAGGCAGTTTTCCCTGTGATGAAGACAGATAATCAGGAAGAAGTCAAAGGAATGAGTCGTAGAATGAGGTATTTCAGTCATGTCTCACTTATGGTCCAACCACTTCTGCACTCAGTTTTGATATTTTGTTTTTTCATATTCATCAATTTCACTTGAATTTTTTTGCCATAATACCAAGTTTGGACTTGTTATAGAGAGCCTCAATTGACTCAGAGAGTCTGATTATTGGATTTATGGATATTTAAATTCTAGTTTACCAACAATGCAAAACTAATCTTAACATCCAACTACAGATGCCACATCAGCTTTTACGGGTGGAAAGGTTTTTTTCCTATCTTTCAAATCTGAATATTTCTAAAATGCTTGAAATGTCTTTCATCAGCAGAGTCCACCCTGGGAACACTGGAAATTTGAGGTTTGACTTTTACCTTTTATTTTTCCTGATCTACAGGAAACTTATTCTTTTGTTTAATGAAGAAAAACATGACAGTAATTTACCCATCCTACTAAAAGGTGATTGAGAAAGCAGCTACAAAATACGAAATAATTGTTTATGGCTACAGTTACCTTTCTCTGTTGAATAGAATGGATTAGCCCTGTATAAAACATCCTGGGAAAAAAGGCCCCAGTGAAAAGGGAGCCCTGGCTAGGTGGGAACTAAGATGCAGGAAATCAGGATTTTAAGGAATGTGCAGTGCTCAGTGCTGAAATGGTTTGTGTGTATTTATTTGTTGGTTTTGGTTTTTAGTTAATGATATTTTCAGAAAAAAAAATTCCAATTAGTGACTAGCTCTGGCCTTTGTATTTATTTGTCTCCCTGGGACTTGGGGAAGGGCTGGCATTTTCTTTAACAACAGAGCTCAGCACCATCTGATGAAGCCTCTCAGCTGAACCTCCAGGTGCCAAACACAACTCTCTCTTGTTATGGTACTGTGGAAATCTACAGTGTGGTCAGAGCAGTGCAAGCTTTTGTTCTGTAGCCATCTAGGTGATGGAAAGCTTGTCTGAAAGCTTCTCTTAAAGCCTCTTCCACAGGTGAAGCACATTTGTAAGAAGGACTATAACTACAGTAGAAATTGCATATTGATAGTACTAAGTCCTGGCCCTATTAAAGTCAATCTATATTTTCCACAGATTTTATCGTGCCTCAGGTATTCCTTGAATCTCAGGGAACTAAGTTTTATCTAGCAATAGCATCTCTTTGCTGATCTTTGTGGCAGTTTTAAAGGATTTTTTTCTCAACAAGAAGGTATGCAGCAACCACGATTATGGCCACATCAAACATCCACCAGCATCTATGAGCTAACAAACCAGAAGGGTTTCTTGGCAATGAAATGGCTCCATGACAATAGAAGGAACACCTTTTAACACCACCTCCACCATCACACTTCATCAGCATCACTAGAAACTATCTTTCCTGAGCTCTTACTCCTCTCACAAGCCCAAACTGATGTACAAGGACAGAAAAAGAGAGAGAGAGAGAGAGAGAGAGAAATCAAACTGGTGTTGCTATGAGAACCAAGGGGCTACAGAGGCAACAGGAAGTCAACATTTTCTGGAACTAGAAAACATGAACATTATCATTACATTAATAATTGAATCTTTATGACACAAAAGATGTATCACTTACTTCCTAACCTTGAGGTTATAGTATGGCATGTCACACTTCTATGTCCTTGCCCATATCCTGATTCCTCCAACACCTATTTAAGTGCTTGATTTCACTAACATAAAGAATCTTGGTGGATCCACCCCTGGCATATATCTCAAGGAAGTGGAGGCAAGTGTTTGTGTCAGGACTTCAAACTTTTGTCTTTAGGCATACTCACTCCACTGTTGCATGTGAATCACCAACTAAGTTTGGTGCACAGCAAACACAATGATGGCAGCAGGACAAAACTGGAAATGTGGGGGAAGAGAGGTGTTTATCAGATGCTGTGAAAAGAATACTGAAGAATTTAAAATGAGTTTGCTCACTTGTCTGTGGGATAGTATTCCAGCTGGGAATAATAATAGAGACCCAGAACTACAGCTCCACCAAGATCAGTGCCTGGATAGTTCTGTGCTGCACCCACAGATCTACCAGAGTCAGACACATCTCTCTGCTCAAGAATGTTTCGAGTAAACTTAAACCAGTGGAAGTGAAGAGTGAAAGGGTTGTGTATTACAGCTACAGCACTGCACATCCTCAGGGCTGGAACTTGGGAGACCTGAACTTTTAGATTGAACTTGAATGCTGTCACTCTGATGTAAAACTAATGAGGAGGGTGTAGAAAAAAAGGTGGTGGGAAACTCTGGAACATAAAGAACTATTATCTTTAGCATTCAGTTTTCTTTAGCCTTTTTCTCTTCAGCTGGCCATGCATCTTGCTTAGAGTAACCTTTTTTTGCCCAATTCCACCCTCATTCAAATCTGTATAAATGCTATCATTTTAAAAGCTCAGCTTCATCAGGGTACATGGGTGCATACATGGTTTTCATTACAAGTCATCTGCTTGACTTCCATGAAGCTATTTAGGTACTTAGACTCAATTGTATTCTTAAAAACACTCAGAGTCAACCCCAAATCAATTTTCTTTTGCCTTCTTCCAACCTACATCATGGATGTGTTCTTTTCTTTGGCTTCCTGACTCTTACCATATGCCCTTTAAAATCACCATCCCTGTCTGCAGTGCTCTAAAATGTCTGCCTACTCACCAGCATTTCTCCTCATATTTTCTTCCCTTATTTTGTCTGAATCCACTCTCTTGTCTAATGTCATACTGTTCCCTTAACTTGTTCCCTTTGCTCTGGACCATAAGTAGCATCTGATGTTTTTCCTCCTACTTTTGAAACAGTGTCCCTGGCCTCTGTTTTAATTCAAGTAGCCTTTCAACCCCTTTTGACCATTACTATTATTTTTCCACATTTCAGTTCTTCATAAAAGGCAAGAAAAACGAGGAACAACATGATGCATGACTGTATCCAATGTGCTGAGTCTCTTGAGAAAATTAAATTATCTTAGTTTTATTCTTAGAAATAATCAATGTACTAAAATCACCAATATGTTTCAGGGTCTATTTAAAATTACAATTTGATAATATAGATCTTGAGATAGCAGATCCCACTTGATGAATAACAGCTCTGCATTGCATGACTCGAAGAACAGAAGTCACGAACCTCCTCAGAATGGACCTCAAAACCAGAGAAGATAAATGCAATGAAGTGTAGAAAAATAAGCAAAAGAATAGAGAACAGAGCCTCTGCAAGAGAGGACTCTAATTCCTGTGATGGCTCCTTTTCTGAGGTTAACTCTGCACTGAGGACTGCAGTGCTGTGGAGCAGCATGCTGGCTTAGCTCCTGGGAGAGGTCTTGCCCCAGGAAGTCAAAATCCCCTGTGGGCAAGGTCATTGTGCTCCTCAGTTCGGTCCTGTGCTGTACCTCAGCTGTTTGGTTTGAAGTTTGTAGACCTCCAGAGTAGACACACACCATGGAGGCACAAAGAGTCTTGGTCTGATGGAGGGAATAATTGTTGGGTGCAACAATAGGAAATACAACCAGTAACTTCTGCCATTTTTGACAATTCATACATTGTGTAGAAAGAAATCTTTACAGTCATTTTGAAGCCAAATAAGTAGGGGAGAAAGGGCTTCTCCACACTTTTGTGATCAATTTGGCTCATAACCTCCAAGCTCACTTAAATCTCTTTCTCTTTCATCTTTTATAAAAGAATTGACTGTAGCCCACTCAGGTGTCTACCTGTGCTTATCCTGGAGTCCCTAGGGGATTTCACAAGAGGACTTTCCAGATGGCCAAAGTGTCCCTGTGCACAAGCTGAAAAAGAGAGAGAGTTGATGCCCACAAGGGTTTATGCTCAAGAGTTTCTGGTAATTTACAAACAAAAATGTAACGTTAGTTTTGAAGTAAATAACTTGCACTGGAGTCTGAATACGTTTGCTAATTTTTTACCAGCAGCTAGCATGGAGTTTGAGAAAGGCTAATTTCTCTTGTCAAAAAAAGCATGAATGCTTAGTGACAGCCTTTCTAGCCTATACAAGATTCTTCAGAAATGCTGGCCTAAACCTTTAAAAAATATTTCATAACAATAAAAAATGCTCTGAGCATTTTACTTCTGGCAGGACAGAATAACCTGTTATGTGAAAACCATGTACTGAATCTGTCTACCTATTTTCCCTGCAAAACATTTGCTAATCATGCTGTTAAAGGGGATGAACATATTTTAGAATATTAAAATTTGATTTTGCAAAGACAAATTTCAATATTAAAACACATATAATGACTCTTAGATTAAGCTTTTCTGATATACTTAATACCCAAGCTAAATAACTAATCCACAGAGAACAGGAGGTGGACTCAGCAGCTGAGTAAGATTACAATTTTAGGACATACTGTAGAGGACACAGGGAAATGCAATCTCATCATTTTCTTAACAATATTCGCTATATATTGGTTAGTCAAAACCACCTGGCATATAAATCAGAAAAAAACCCAACATCCTGCATTCACATTGAAATTATCTCATAGGCCTGAGACCTGCCTAGTACACAGCTGCAGCTGTGTAGTTTTATCCTTCAAAGAAGAGGTAGAAACTACTGTGTGAAACTACTGTATTTCATTCAACGGTCTGTTTAGCAAAGCACAGGTACTGCTCAACTTGGGCATATCAAGAGAGGGAAAAATTACTCTCCAATAAGAGCTGATCAATCACAAAACAAGTAGAACACAGTAATAATTCATCACAGGTGAAAATTCAGTGCGTGATTACCAAGACGAAAGATTTGGCAAAGGTTTCTAAAAAAATTTCACTATTTTTATAGCAGTGAGAAGTCAAAGCAGGAGAAATGGAAACAGCATCAGAGAAAGTCCTTTATCTCAAAGTAAAGTAATTTTTTACTTATTACTGGATTTGTTATACTTTTATGTGGACCAGGAAAGGTTGTAACGGACAATCCACAATATAATATGTATCAAGTAATACGAATTTGCCAAAGTGTTTGAATCAGTGTATATGCATTCATCTGTATAGACATTGTAACAATGTACACACACTCTGTTATGTTCATTGATGTCCACATTAACTATGGAATTATATATTGCTCATTAATGCCTATAACACCGTGTGCACATGGTAAAGAGTGAAACATGCAACATGTGAACTGCTGCAGGGAAAACAACCTACCTGAGATACTACTTTTCACATATAGTACAGTACATGCAAATATAGATGGAAAAACACAGCTAAAATAACAAATTTCTTCACTTTCTGCCACCTAACTCAACAAAATATAAATTTTTATTAGGCTGTGATTTATCTAATAAATGTTGTAAGTTCTTCTATTTCCTCAGGTATGTCTATGTGCAGGAAAATAAAGCTAATTTAATTTAGTGATTTGTAGGCAGATTATCTCATGAACTCTCCAGTTATATTTTACATGCAACAGTCTAAAAAATTAAAATGAAAAAGGATGAAGGCTTATATTCTAAAGGGTTTTTTAAAATCATTTTTTAATAAATTACTTTTCTCCCAGCTGAAAATGGTTTAATTTAAGACTAACCAGATCTTTACAGAAAAACATATAGAAATTTCAAAAATAAGAAGAATCAAAATCATTTTACCTCAACAAAAAGAACCTTATAATGACTGCTCTCACTAGGATTAAAATATAAAGTGAGACTTAAGAACACTTCAGATGTTGCCTGCAACTCTCTTTGTAATTATCAAAAGGTTCAAATGATGGAATGTTTTGTTAGCTGTAATAGGCTATATATTCCAGCTATGTGACAGGTTCTTCTTTCCATCCAGAAAAGAAAATTCATTATCTATGCCATAGGGGTAAAGCTAAATCCTGAATTTTAAAGGAGATGTATGAAAGTTACTTGAATGCCTCTGCTTTCTAAAACCACCGATATGTCATTTATATTCTCCAGAAGGAGAGAATTTGTGTACAAGCAAATGTCTCTCTAAAAGAGCAAGGTTTCTAACATTTAGCATATCTATATCTTAGCAGATTTTTAACCTGAACTACTATTTGCTTCCTGAGGCACCTATATGGGGAAAACAGATTAAAGCAGGCAGGAAATAATGGAACCGATTCTTTAACGTGAGCAGGATAGGGCCTAATGTACTGTTAGCTTGAAGGAGAAGGAGCTTGGTCTTTTTCATATGCCTCTTAATACAGGCATCTCTTCAGCTTTAAAGAAAAGATGTTGTCCTTGAGGAATTTCTGTCATGAGTAATTTCCATATATTTTTCCCCAAATGGGATAGGAGCTCTTGCCTTGCAAAAGTAGAGTGGGACAGAAAATTTAATTCTGTGCAAGGGCCTTTCCTGGTAAGCACAGCAATAAGGGTGAGGTATTTTTGATGTCCACTTGTTGACACTGACCTGCACAATATCTGTGGCAGAATATGTATCAGGGAGATGACGTATGTCCTAACACTGGTGTGCTATCACAAACCACTTGGCCCCGTGAAACACTCGGAGAGAGGACTGCACTGGGGAGCAGCACTGTCGCAGGGGAAACAGCAGTGAATTAAAACTGCTTAACTCTCTCCCACAGAGGAGGCCCTGGAAGGCACGGTTCTTAAGCAGCAGGTCTGGAAATTATTCTGCTCCTCAGCTGGCTCTGGAGGGCAGGTGATGTTCTTGTGGCAGTCCGGGAGGGATGCCTGGCTGGGCGACCGCTGGGTGAGAGGAAGGAAACCGGCGAAAGGGAACCACCATGCTCCTCCATCCAAGTCCCTGCTTTATGTTTCTTTTGATGAAATAACTGTATTGCAGCGTTTTTAATCACTCAAAATTATCATCCTACTTTGTCACCAAAATAGCACAGTAGATAATTAATCTGCTGATCCAAAACAGCACAACCCCCAGCAGTATGTTTACACTAATTCATGATTTTTAAATCTAATTTTAAAAATGAATTTGGGAAGCTATCTATATACCTATGCAAAGGTCTTATTTTATTATTAACTACAGTAATTTCATACTGGAACCCTAATATTACAGTGCAATTTAGTTGAAAGTGTTGAACTTGTGAACTGTTAACAATACAAATAACACAATAATAGCGAAGAATCCAAACACTTAGCAGCAGCAAACTAATAATCAGTAACACTTCTATGCCAAATAAGCTACCAGGGAATTAATAATTTTGCCTTCCTAGCTGCAGCACCACAGGTGTTTCAAGACATTTCTCCTCATAGGAAAGAAGCTGACTTGTGCCCCAGCCCAAAACCAGGGTGGGTGTCTCCTCTGGGCAAAGGTATGTCTGGTGGTGCCCCCAAATGTTTTCCACCCTCCTCCCCCTCTTGATGGCGCCATGGTGAACACAGGCTGCGGGTCACCAGCCCTGTCCCCAGCTATGCAAACAAGATACATTTCCAGCACCTCACCCTCCTGAGGTGATTTGCCTCATGAAGGTAAGGAGCCAGGAGGTAAATAAATAGGTCTGTTGAGCCAGGCCTTGCCTGTACACACCTGTATCAACAAGGATGCAAGCACAATTATCTTACCTTAATGAACTTAATCTTTGATTTCACAGCTTGGCCCTTGTGCTCAGCCTCTTAACAAAGGAGCTGAACTGTTTTAGTCCATATGACCACCCTTCCTCCAACAGCTGTGGAAACTTAAAGCCATGACAAGGATTTTTGCCCCTTGTGAAACTGTCAAAAGCAATAAATATTTTTCTTTTTTTCCATCATTAGACCCCGTTAAGAAAGCCTGGCCATTGTCCACTGTAATTCCCAGCGCTCACGGGGCAGGAGCTTTATTGTCCCAAATGAATCCTGAAGTGTGAACAATGCGGGGGAAAGCGGCCACCCTTTTCGGGAGGGTGTAGCCGCGAGGTATGCGGCGCTTCCCCACGGACGGCTCCACCAAAAGAGCACTTGTGTTTTTTAACACTGGCCTTTCAGGAGGATGCTCGAGTTAAGGCATTGTGGCCCACTGTAAATAGATGCACTCGCCAGAATGGGGCTTCGTCATCCCTAATTAGGGAAGTAACTCCAGAGAGACAGCATGTCACTTGCAAGACTGGGCTCATTGTTGGGTTTGTGCGCGTCCCCACAATGTGAGGTAATTGGAGTTGTACCTTTTAGAAAGCTGCTAATTTCACATAGGAAGTGCTAACAAGACCTTTGTGTGCCATGTTTTCCTTCGTCCTTTCTAAGGAAGTTACAGAGCTCGAGTACTGGGAATGGCTGGGCCAAGGCCTGCCGGAGGAGGCTGCGGTAATGAACCACTTCAGCCCCCCGCCAGAAAAAGGAGGCCTAATTTTCGGGCCTGAGAAGACGAGGACGGACAAAAGGTTCTGTTTAAGCTTATTATACAGGACATTCTCAGTGCCTACACAGCTTTCCTCGAAATGACCCTCTCAAAATAAGTGCATCAAGTTTGAGCAAATAGAAACATGCAACTTTCGAGGCTGGGGGTTATAGTTTTCTTTACAAAGCCATTTATATAATGTAAGCCGCAATTAGCGCGGAACGGAGCAACAAGATCTAGCGAGGAAAGTTCCCCTGACAAAGGACAGAAATTAGGGGAATAAGTAACAGTTAAATATTGGCTTTGGATAACTGGCTGAAAAGGCCTTTCAAATCAGATGTGGATGTAGAAAAATAAAATAATTTTACTCCGAATATCTTTCACTGCACAAAGTTTGGCTTTTAAATTGCCGACTGATTGATTCCACTAATTTCAAATTATCTAGACAGAATGAAGCTGGCCTTAAAAAAAAAAAAAAAAGAAAAACCTGAAAAGCCTCTCAGCTTTTAAGCCTGACAATATCAGCAAAGCGTCCATAGGAATTACATATAAAAATTCAAACAGTAATGAAACAAATTACTACTTACAGTATGAAAAGTCTGCAAAAGCTTTTTATAGACTTGAAATGCAGAAGTTATATAAACTACTCAGTGAAAAGAATTAGAAAATGACCTTTGCAGATCGGGGGCAAAAATGAACAGTCTTCAGGGGAAAAAAAAATTCACTGTTAACAATGGCTTTTAATGCCATTTTGCTTCCCTCATTTATCTAATAATCATGGCAAGGTTAGGGTAAACAATGAACAGTATGTTTTCACATATTCCACCTTTAGTGTCCTCCATATGAATTTCTAAAACACTTAAGAGAATAGATACATAAACCTGTGACCTTCAAATGAGCTTTTTGCTACTTCCAACATTTTGAATAAAAAAGGTCAGAAAATTGAACCGCTTTTGCGCAGTAATGAATTCCATTCTGTTGGGTAAACAAAGCTAAATTTTAAAACATGGGCCTGACATCTCTATAGCTCAAGAAGCTATTCTCTTCTTTCGGTGCAGGGGGGAAGGGTGAGGAATGTGAGCACTCCACCAGCCACCCCCTAAATCACTGCAGCATCCCCCAAGGAAAGGAGGAGGAGACAAAAATATTTGGTTTTATTCAGTGAACAGCCATGATTTCCAAGGCCAGTGCAACACAAATGTTGGATTTTTAAGACTTTTTTTTCCTCCACCTCTCCCCCCCCAGTGAATAATTGATCTGGTCCACACAAAAAAGAAGCCAGCGCTACCCTCATCAAGCCAGCTCTTACTGATGAGGGCCTCCAAAAGTTACTTCAATTTCCGCCGTGCTTTTGTCCGTGAGTTGTCCTGGCTGAAAGGCCTGGTTAGGTATTGTTGCAAAAAAAGTCTGCACCCACGTTTATTCCCCCCCTCTAATTCATACTCCGCATTGTGGGGTTTTGCTATTCAGGGACTGATTGGACAACAGCCCAAAGAATGGCCCCAGTGATTAGGCTCTCAGCATGGGTCTGGATTGTGGGTATAAACCCAGGGCTGGGGCTTGAATTCATGGCCGCTTTCTGCTTCCTCCTACCGCCTCCCGCACCCAATATTTTCTGCACCCTTTGCTGCAGGTAATGCATTCCTTCATACCAGGAAATGGAATCTGTATAATTATCCAGCAGAGTAATGTGTGAGCCCTTGAAAGTCCCGGGGTTGTGCCCCGGGAAGCAATTGCACTTTGGTATTGATAGGAACTCGCGGGATTTTGGTCAGGGTGGGATAATACCAAACCCCGAGTATTGTCATGACAAGGTATTCATCCTGCTTGACAAAGGAAACTTTTCTGCCGTCCCCCCAGGGGCACGCAGGGGCGATGCTGGACACAAATTTGTTTGTTTAGAAGTGGAGGTAGGGTTTGCCCAGCCCACAGCCATTCCCAAAGGCCTGGCCTGAGCCCATCCAGCTTCCCACTTTGCTTTACGTTTGAAAGTATGGCAGCTGCGCAAGGGAGAAGTGTACAGATGTCACTCTGCGTCTTACATGTCAGTAGCTGGAATTAATTTACATTTATTTGCCAATTGTTTTATATCATTTTATGACAATGTGCTGCATAATATAATTTAAATCTTTAATGTACAACTAATTCTCTACCATTAATTTGTCAACATGATTACTGGATACGCCACCAGTAAAAGCTGGATGACTTGAAATATGTAGAAGGCATTCCTGTTGCTTTAAAAGAGGTTTGCATCTGAAATGACAAAGGTTTACAGAACTTTTTTTGGTCTGTCTGTAATTTTATGAAAACTACAATTTCAATGTAATTTCACAAACTGAATTATTCCAAATCTCAGTCTGAAATAAAATCAAATGTCTAATATATTAATTAGCCCAGGGAGAGAGTCCCAACAGTATTGTAAGAAGCAAAATGATAGTTTGCTTCCTGAGAAACGCAGCCTTCATCGTGACAAATCCTGGCTGATAGGAGTTTAAACTGTCTCCCTGCCAATAGTATTTTATTTGGGCAGAGCAGTAATCTTTTTAGCTGTGTTCTGGAATTGAAAAGCAGCTCGTAAGAAGGGCAGGTTGCAAATTTTTTGACAGAAAACAGTGATTTGTTGAAAGTTGTCCTGGGTGTGTACAGCAGGAGCTACAGCAGGGAAGGTTTCTTGGGGTAGAATGGCTGATTAAAAAATGAAGAGGGAAAAGGAGAGAGGGAGAGATGGAAAGAGGGAGACAGGAAAAAAGGGAGAGGGGTTTTTTTTCTGCCCTCCAGCCCTCCCCCCAGCTGCCGGGAGGTAGGAGGTCACGGCACTCTCCAGGGCTGTGGGAGAGCCAGTTTCAATTAGCTCAGCAATGTGCTTGTGAGGGGGAATTCAGAGCACATCACCTCTCTGCTTTCAGGGGGGTCTGGCCCCCATTTCTCCTACAGCTCTGAGGCACTCCCCTGCTGTTTCTCTTCCTCTATCAAAAACTGAATATGTACGTTCCTCCCTCAAATAAACAAAGCAACCCAAAATGCATACTGAAGCAGAGGCCCTGATCTTGCAGCACCCACGGCCGGGAAATTCCCCTGCCAGACTCCTCCCGCAGAGCTGGGTCTGGAGACGGCAGCCCCAGGTTCGGGAGAAGGGTGCAAACAGCACCTGCAAAGCATACCTAAGGCTGGAGTCCCCGGGCTCTGCCTCTCTGATGCCCTCGCTGCTCTCCTTCCAGCCTCTGGGGCTGTCTGAAGGCAGAAGCAGACCCTTTGTCACTGCCGTGAGCTTGCTCATCTGCTCACTTGTGTGCTGCACAGAGCAGTCAGCCCTCGCAAAGGGGCCCGGCAGCTCCTCAGTGCAGCAACCGAGTGTCTCCCCTGGACACTGTTTTCCAGCTGTGTAATTCAGGTGGGCTCCCTGCAGTTCATCAGGGATGTGAGCCGACAAAAACCTACACTCACACCAACACTGGTCCAGGACCAGGGTACAGATGAAAATGCTGGGGAAATGATGAGTAAAACGGGTTGAAACACGGCAACTAATTTCCGGAGAATAATTTGCTAAGGGAACGTTTCATATTCTCACACTGCTCTTTTTAAAGCTCAGCTTCCTGCCTCTCCTCCTCACTCTTCTCCTCTACTTTTTGGGTATCTCATAGGAGCTGTATGAGTCACCAGAACACTGGAAAAATCTANAAAAAAGGGAAGAAAAAAAAGAGGGCATGATTAAAAATTAAAATGGGGAAAAAAGAGAAGATATTCACTGAAAAAGAAGTGTTTAGACAAAGCCTGTCTGCTTCAATTTCCCAGCTACGTAAGCTCCCTTGCCCTGAGAGTGACAGTAGATTCCATAAATTAACTGAAAATCCCTCTTCTCAAGAGCCTAAGTTATCTCTTCTTTGCCTGCAGCTCTGATTTAGAATAGGCGCTGGTTTGTTTACTGTTTTAATTAATGCTCCTTTTCAGTGTGGAATAGGGGAAGGGAAATGAACTGACTTGATAAACAGGTGTAGCTGTTATGTGTTATATTTGGGATCATTCAGGACTTGCAACAGATTAATCAGGCTTGACTGGATGTGAACCTCCTAGCAGAAAAGGTAGATCAACTCTGCTGGATGCCCAGTAGGTGAGTATTATTTTAACTGCTAGCCTGTGATAGGAAAGGCTTAGAAGGACAGTCATCAGTGGAGAATATCTCTCTGTTTTCACCCAGGAAAGGAGTCTGATTCTTTCCCCCACTGCTTAACAGTTAAGGAGACCTTGACAATATAAGCCACTTTTCATCCCCCCTCTGCTTCCCCTTCTAACCTCGCTGCCTCATATTCAAGGGGAAAGAAACAAATCATCCCATTATTTTAAAAACATTTAAGTGTCACATTGGGGAAAATGCTCTCCTAGGTTAACTATGAATGATTGAAGTTTTTTTTCTAAATGCAATATAAGTGTAATAACAGTTTAAGTGTCATGCTATGCTGTGTATTGCCTTTGCACCCTGTGTAATGCCTAGCACACTCTGAGCAGAAAATTATCTAAAATCAGTCTTTTCTCAAAGAGAGTCTGAATTCTTAGCCTCGAAGGAGAATAATAGTTGAGCTTAGGTTTCTTCATTATGAGGCAGCAAAGAAATTGCGTGATTTAACTGCATCACAGCAGTAAAGCACTGTTCAGCAGTAAAGCACTGTTCAGCTTATGAGTATCAAATTCCAGAAGAGACTGCGTCTCTTGCTTTCCAAATAAAGTAACGTCTAAAAATATATTCCTTTACTCCACATTTTTTCTTGGCTTATACAATTAATTTGTGTACAGAAAGCAACATCACATTAAAAATAAGTGGAAAGGAACCAGGGAGTATCCATTTATATCATCATCCAGCTGACCTTGCCAGGCTGAAGCAATGTGGGGACGTTGCACAACAAACCAGGCAAGTGCTTTAATTTTAACTGCATTACATTAAACTACCTATAGCTTATGGCTGTCAAATGGGACCCTACTCACTTGTGTCTCTTGCCAGCAGACTGGCTGAAAACCAGCTTTGGTGTCAGCTGTGAAGGCAGATGCTCACCCACCTTCTTGGAAAAAGATACTTTGAATGCAAATGTCCTATTTCCTCACTGCAAAGCACAAATATAGGGCTAGATCTGGCTTTCCTTACACTGTTTCCACCAGGAAAGTAGGTGTAAAAGTAGGAGTAAAAAGGGATTCAGAATATAACACAGGCAATCTTCTGTTATACATGGACCTCTGATTTTAACCTACCATCACAATTTTACCAGACTACCTGAAGGGAGGGTGATTAGACATAGGATGGAAAGGAAGGATAGCAGTCCTGCTGGAATGTTCTTAGCATTTTACTGACCCCCAAATACTCCCAGACATGCAAGGAGCTTTGATATAGTATAAAAATCACAGATGAATGTCCTGTTCAAAGATAGCCGCTAATATCTTGCTACAACCATCAGTTTGGGCCCCATGATGGCAGCTGATAGCCTAGCAATACCTACCATGCCATAATAAATCATTTATCTTATCTTGTTCATAGAGGTCTAAATGCTCCCCTACCAAGATAAAAAACAGCTCAACAAGGTCTGCAAGGAAAACATTTTGGAGTTATGGCTGCATTCTCCTCTCAGGTGATTTGCAGCCTCATGAAGGGGGAATTTTCAGCCTTCCAAACAGCATGGATGGAGGCTTGCAGCAGCACTTGTTCACATGCTGGGTTAAGGAAGGCTCTGCCAAAGCCAGACCAGGAAAATCACAACCCACCCACAATCACAATCCTGAGAAATCCCCCCTGAAAATTTGATTGGAAGATGCCTTGTTTTCCTAACCAAGTACAGCACGTGATCATCCACATGTATGTTAACCAGTTGAATGCATTTGGCAAAACCAGTATTAGACTTGTGGGAAATCTGCAAAAACCCAGATCCCCAACCCAAATAGTAACAAAAGGTCAAATTTTCTGAAGAAAAGGCCAGTGCCAGCTGCCACACCTCACCCTGGATAGAAGTGTGCATGTGCTGGAGCAGGAATACATTACAGTGCATTTCTCTGCTTCTGCCTCCGTGAAACACTCGGTGGGAAAACATCAGTGGGCAACTTATGTGTGATCTGAATTGCCACTGTTCTGGACTTCTCTCTTCTCCCAAGTATCCACTGACAAAACACAACTCATCCCATACAGGAGCATCCATCCCATGGCTCTTAGCCAAGTAAAGGCAACCATAATTCTGATCTTCAGTTTTAGGTCACAACTGACTCATATGAAACAAATTACTTATTAATGAAACATAGGAATCTGAAAGTTAAGAATTAAAAAAAGACACAAAATGGAAAATTATTCAAAGATTCTTTGTGGATCTTTCCAAAACGATGAGAACTGTATTTTACCAGTTACTTAAGTTTGCAGTATGAGGAGCAGCAAGTGCTTGAAGCATGTGACAGAAAACCAGGAACTCCTAAGCCAACATGCACGAACACCTGGTATCACTCTACCTCCTTTTCTGCATGCAAAAGCAAAGTTTTTCTCCCAAGCCTTTTATCTCACAAAACAGCATAGAGCTGTAGGCAAATGAGATTTAAGTGACTTATTTTAAGAAGAGTTGATAATGCCTTTCTGACCTTTGCCCAGGCCAGATCTATGAGGCATTGGCCTCATGAAACTTCTTGGTTCCCCTGCCAAAATCCTCCTGGACCTCCAGGGCCATGCAAAGTCCCCAATGGCATGTGAGGGCAGGCACAAGGCTTTCTCTTCCTGGGGAGATGTGCTCTGCTAAAGCATGTTTCATTACAGAATAAGAATTACATTCAAGGCGGTGGAGTGTCAGAGCTTTTGCCAGTATTTGAATCCTTCCCACCTTTTCACCAGGAATTTACTCCACTGTTACTGTTTATTGTGAACTTCAGTGACCAAGGTTTGGAAATTGCCCAAAATCTGCAGCACAAAACAGCATCCAAAAGCCAGAAGAAAAGGAGGAAGGCAGAGGCGTGGAGGCAAGTGTCAAGCTAGTTTTGCAAAGCAAATAGAGTATTATCCTTTTGTTTAAGACTTTTTATCTGCTATGTGATACTTTGCTTGGGGGAGCAGTGCATACGAAGAGCTTTCCTGCGCACCCCACTGTCCTTGATTGCTTTACTGTTCTCAGTGCAGATTTATTAAATTTTGAATTAACATGTGTTAAGGAGGTTGATTTTGTTTGCTCTGCCATATAACTTACTTTCCTAAACACTTAGTAATAGCAGCAGTTAATCTATTGACCAATGGCTTAAGCAGCAGGTGGCTTTAAGACCAATGGGCCAGTCCTGACAAGGCCCACAGAAATTCCTAAGGCCTCTTTGTTACCTGGGCTGGAATAGAGAAACTACTTGTTTGGAAAATGTTTCTCCTCCCACAAAACATCTTCAGTATTAAGGGTCTTTTGTTAGCAGAAGGCTGAAGAGGGGGATTATGAAGGATAGTCTGTCACACAAATTGTTTCTTCTTAGACATATAATGCAACCTGCATTAAAAGTTTACAAACTAATCTAATGAAATTATCATTCAAACGAAGCATGTCTCCGAACACTAAATTGACGCCTCGACCTGCCGTGCAATTTCCGCATTGGAAATCTCAAGACTGCTGCTGCTATTTCACAGTAAAACAAGATTTTTTTTTTTCTAAAAAGCCCTCAGCACTGCTCTGTTTGAAACAGGAACCCAGATAATCTGCAAGGGCTCATTTTCTTAGGAAACCCAGGCAGTAAAACATTAACAATTAAATTAGTTCCCATGTCTTAAGGAATCCGGAGTTAACTGTGTGTCATCTGGGTCATTATAGCCTCTCCCTGCTGCGGCATGCAAATCCACATCAGGAAAGGTGGTAGTTTTTTTCAAATTTATTATTAAATTATTTTGTAGAAGGCAGCAGCAGCTGCAGGAACTGCAACTTGCAGTTCTGTACCCTTTCAGAATATACTGACTTATTTGAAGGCAGTATTCAGCTATGGCTTTCTTTAGGGAGGATTTCACAGTGCACGGTGGGGAGACATCTCACTCCAAAAAGTGCCCATGTGGGCACAGAAAGGACAGTGGCAGTTCCACTGTAGTGAAGAAATGGTGTTTGGGGAGTAAATGGAGCCTTTGGGGTAGCTTTTATTTTGTCTGACAAGCTTTTTGTATTGTCCTGATCCACTTTAGGAAAAATATATCTCCATGTGATCTGAATGTGCCCATATGTGTATGTGCACACACACAGATGTACAGACATACCTATATTTGAATACACACGCACACACACACACACATACATATATATATATATATACTCTGACTCCTGCACTACAAATACAGTCCTCTATTCTCTGTATCATAAATAACAATTGCAAACAGCTGCCCTGCAGCACAGAATAAAATAAGAGAAGCCAAGTCACAAAATATTCTATAGCCTGATTTCCATCTGCTGAGGTTTCTTCATCACTTGAATTGTGTATCTATCTATATGTTATGTACACATGTCCATATATGCATGTTATATATAGATACACACACACACACACATATATATGTATATACATATGCGCTTACATGCAACTTCTATTTAAGGCCTTTTTATTTTGGGCACCTTGATCTCATCTGGCGATGAGATCCAGTAGCACCACTAGGTGCTACTGTAATACAACTAATTAATATTATTTTTACTGCTAATAATAACAGCAGTGTTTACTTTTAACATGTTCTCACTCTTGCCAATATATGTTTTTATATTCTTTAATTTTCTCATTTTTTGCAGCACAAATGCTAAGAGGGATCCTAATTAACTGCTCAACATTGACGCACTCTCATTTAGTTTTTCTCTCAAACTTATTTATTAGGCTTTGGTTATCAGTGGGAGAGTTTCTAGCACTGAGACTGCCAGGATTTACTCTAAGCCTCTTAGTCTGATGTTTCCATGGCCCTGGCTCTCTGTGTAGAGAAGCTAAGAAAACCGTACATACAGCTTTTGGCCCCCTTTATTTCAAGTCATCAAGAGCAGATGTGTGTTTCTTGTTCTGCAGGGGGATGGGAGGTGAGAGATGGAGAGAAAGGCACCTGACTATTAAATAAGCTGAGGAAAATGCTGATTTTTGGCCAGGGCTTGTGGAGCACTACTGAAGATTTTGGCTTTTTTTTTTTTGTCTGAGACTGCATAACTGGATTCCAACATATTTTCAGGGCATTTCTCTGAACCACTGAGTTCCCATGAGTAACAACAGGAATACTTTTGTCTGATTTACACACCAAGGGCTTCCCCAGAGACCTACAGCCAAAGCAAGTGAGAAAAAAAAATGTAGGAGGGCATTCCCTCTGTGGATGCCCCCCAAGTCCCCAGTGCTCCTCCAACTATGATCTGTGTAGGACACCCTCTTACCCCTGGCAAGTACTAAGTGCTGTCTTTTCTCTTTTGGAGTGCATTTGTTTGTTTCTTCCTGGTTTTCTCCTTTTCTTTCTCTCTTGCTGCCTGTCTTCTTTCCTCCCTTCTTTCCCTCTTCCCTCTCTGTTTAAAATAAAATAAATTCTAAGAGGTGAGCTCTCCCCTTGCTAACTCAACACCTAATTAGAGCAGTGAAAATTAGCTGCATTCACTCTGGCTTTAGTCCTGGCAAGAGTGTTAGAGAATTGGCCCACTTTTCAAGGTGCCAAATTGAAGGCTGAATCCAGGTGTGGTCAGGGGCAAGGGGATTATTTTCCTCCCATGGGGTGCAAACAAAGGCCTGTGCTAGGGATAGATGGGGTGGGGACAATGTTGCCCACAGGAGGGCTAAACGCTGCTGACATCTGAGCCCTCAGCACACCACAGCACTAGGCTGGGTCACAGCTTCCACAGCCTGAGGAGCCTGTCATAGGGATGGCAGCAAGGGAGGGCTCTGTGTTCCATGGCAAGGACAGAAGGAAGGGTGAAGCATCCTAAAGGTATGGCAAGTCCCAAGGAGAAGTGGGTACTGATGAGTGGGGGAGACAAAACCACACTGTGCAGGTTTTCCGTACTTTCCAGCGGCATCCTAGCTCCTGTTGAGTTCCAAAGTCTTTATGTTATCCAGCTATCTAAGTACCAGTGAACAGCAGGGGAGTAAAACAGGTCATGCTTCATCTGATGGAATAAAGCTTGCTGGTTGACTGAAAAGTCAGAAGGTGCAGGTCAGTGTGGATAACCTCACTTCTATTATCCTATCAAAAGGAGAAGATGTAGCTTTCCTCACTACCCTTGAAGAGTACAAGCATTGACTGCGGAGGCAGCAAAGTTAGAATCTCAGAGGATGTCTGCATGTTGCCAATTTTACTTCAGAAAAAAGAATCTCTTCTTTGAGTAGAGCTCTACCCCATCCTGTAAATTGTTCTTGCCTGTGCACCACCAGCCTGCATCCCCAGAAACTACCCTTTTACCTCCTCCTATGGATGCAGAGCATAGAGCACAGAGTCTTTGAGGAATGCAAAGAGCTGGGAAACAGGGGTGGATCAAACCACCTGAAAATCAAATATCACAACTATAACCAGGAGGAAAAAGAAGGAAATATATAACACCTGATACTATTCTGCTCTTTCTTGAGCCCTGACAAGTGATATGTCACAACGGCCTGGACTGGGGAGCTTCAGACCTTCCCAGATCTTTCAGAAAAGGAAAACAAACCATCTGTTTTTAATGTTAGAAGTGTGGAAGCTTCAAACATAGTTTGTATTTTTGCTGTTCTACTTTCCCTGATGCAATAAAACCAACTAGTGAAGCTTCAGGAGGCACAGGCCTGTGTGGAATGCCCCATTGCAATTATTCTGTGGAGAACAGGGGGCAAACATCATCTCCACTGCCACGTGTCTTTTACTGTTATTTCTTTAGGGTGGGCTATATTGGCTATGCTTTGCAGTTCATCTTTGCAATGAAGCCCTACCACCACTATGATTCTTTCAAAGGGTCATACGGAATTACAGCAAAGGTAAAGATGGTAAGATGGTAAGAGGTAAGATGTCAAGTGAATTATAGTAGCAGAAAAAGAACTGCACAGTAGGTCAAGGTTTGGGCAACAGCAGGGAGATTTTTGTTAAGATAACATTACTCCCAGTGGTAGTGACTTCCTTTGTAATCCATAGCTGCCCAGAGAGAACTGCCTCTGTTCTCATGGAGTCACACGACCCTACAAGAAGGTCCTGTTGGGTCTCAATGCGATAGACACAGCAATTGCTTGTACAAATTAACTTTCACTGTATCAGCAGCATGAATGGGCTCTGGTGTAATGCTTTTTAATACTTCACATTTTCAGGTTGATTTTAAGACAATTATCAGAGCCCCTTTTCAAAGTTAAATGGAGGTTTGTGCAGTTCTGTTTTCTTTTAGGAAGGGTAAAGGTGCAGATGTTTCTGAGATACATCCCAGCTAAGTTACCAGAGAAAAAGGACTGGTCCAGCACAGGAGAATCTGCAGTCACTGGTTATGTCTGTATTGCACACAAACTCAAGAGCACCTCAGGAGGATGTAAGTTCAAACACAGGTTAGAAGCAACCTTCAGGGAAGGCCAAGAGAGAAGGTTCAGGCTGATGGCCCTGCTTAGCACAGGTCTATGGCACAAAGAACAGGCTCACATCCTTCCACACATCCCATCTAAGAATGCAGCAAAACACCCTGTTTATCAGGTCCCAGAGCTACCCACTGGAGGATTTGGATTTATCCAAATTCTTTAAAGCAGCCTACCCTTAGGCTACTCCTCCCTGAGAGAGAAAGCTCATGCAGGCCAACACTGGACATTTGCACACAACCCATAGGACTTTCACTGGCTACAGTGTAGATGGTCAGAGCCAGGACAGGAAGCACAAATACCTCGAATGCATTCCTTGGCTTAAGTCAACATAGATGAAGCCATGTTGTGCCTGAGCTTGCAGTCAGCTTGCAGTTTAAAGTACCATAGACATCCCTCAGAGAAGAACAAGTGTTTTGAATGATCGCTGCAGGACTATTTGCCTTTGGAATTCAGATTTTAAAAGAAATCTGGTAATATACCAGTACCTGTGCTTTAAGCACAAAAGATGCATTGCAGAGTACCATATTGCTACATCAATATTTTTAAAATGAATGTTTAAAGTGACATTTCTTTCCTCAATATTCTGATATATTTCCATGTTCCCTACACTGAAAATATGCCCAGATTCACCATTACATATTAAATTTATTCTTATTTCTATTCTATGAAAAGGTAAGAAATCAGCAAAGGGGAATACTAACAGCAATCTAGATCTTATGAGATTTTTTTAATATCTTTTTTTCCCCCAGTTCTGGTGCATATGGACTCACTCTAAGCCGTAACTGTCCTATAGCTCATAAAATGTGCATTACATCGCATTTTAGATAGAAGTCAGCAGGAACAAAGCTACTGAAAAGGATGAATAAACAAATTGTTGTTAAGGCTACACACATCAGCCTCTAAATAGCAGTAGAAAAATGTGCTGTGCTTCTGCAACTCAAATATCTGATTGTACAATGATCTGAACTGTTTGTGCAAGTGTTCATTTCAGCTTGACCCTGTTTGGCACAGGTGGGAAGCACTGTGTGTCGGAGTAGCAGGTAAAATGGCTGGTGGCTCTGGGACAGAGGAATCCCATCCAGCAATAGTAACAGCATGGCTGTAGGGTGATAAAATGCCCCCTGCCTACTGGCTAGAGTGGTTACCTAGGGAAAACACATTCCTAGTTACCTCATTAGCATGAGGTAGATTGCAGTGAAGGCAGAACCACAAGTCACGTGCAATGACATGCTGCCTTTACACTGTGTTTTTGAGTCTAGGCAAGCCAACACACCACGAGGTGAACCCTCCCAGCATTCAGCATTCCCTGCTGCTCCTTCACCTCCTATCTTTCCTGGTGAGTACACACAGCACATCCTACGGATGCACTGTAACACAAATGGGAGCCCATACTTGGGCTCCTCAACATACACGGGTCTGTGATGTGCAGGTTCCTATGCCTGTGGTTACCGAGTACTGGAAAGTACTCAATGGAACCAAATTTCAAAATGGAACTGACTCTGTTTCTCTGGAGAAGGTTTCAAGGCACTCAGTCTTACCTGCATCCCTGCTGTGGTTGTGCTGGACTGCAAGGTCTGTGTGCTGCCTTTCAGCCGCTGGCGTGCTTTCTCACCGAGCTCCGTGCCCGTTAGGATTATCCACCATCCTGTGATGAACCCACCTGGAACTGCTTCGCTCTCACTCCTGGTTTTTGGGCACAAGTAGGGCCTTCTGACTGCCATGACCTGACTGGATGTGCCCTCCCCATGCTTTAAGCAGCCTGTACTCAGCCATTCAGGCCCTCCAACCCTTGCCACCTTGGCATGGAAGGCCAAGATGAGATGCTGCCCATGCTTTGCAGTCCTTATTCCTATAAAGGGGCCTTACAACAAAGGAAAGAGTAGGCCAAAAGTGATCTGAAATGGGCTGGGGTTCAGCAGTAGGCATCCTTTCAACCCATCATTGTTTGGCAGCGATTTCTACCCAGTGGCAACATTCCTTTGCTTTGCTCACAGCTGAAAATAACTGAAAGGGCTGCCTTTAAACTGAGCTTAAGACCTTTCACCATGATTTTTGCCATGGTGAACACCTCCCTCTCAGATGAGGATTTCGTCTTTTCCCTCCCATTTAGTGCCTGCGCAGCCTATAAACCACTGTAAAATATGGCTCACTGTTTCTGTGCTCTCCCATGCCCTTTATTTCCACAATGGACTCTTAGCCCACGTGTTTGCTAGTATTTCTACCTCACTACATAAGCTGGCAGATCCCCAGAGTGTCGATGCCTGTAACATGATGCCTTTTTGTTCCCATGCAGTTATCTGGCAGCACCTTGTCTGGGCAGGGTGGGCACAGAAAAGCACAGATGCACCTCACGTGGCACAAGCTGTTGTAGAGCCATGACAAAAATACCTGCCCTTTCCATAGTAATCTGCTGAGCTGCTGGTGTTCCCTGCACCAGGAATGCAAGGTTAAATCACCACTTTTCTTTCTGTTGTGTCACTGCTTTAACTGTTTGCATCAATTATTGAACACGCTCACACAGTACTAATGCCTTTACTGTGATTCACACGGATCTTCGGAAATTAACGCTGCACAAAGCTTCACGTGCGGTCCTCATCCCTAAATCTTCCGGTAGCCTGCAGGCTTGTGGAAGCACTTGTCTCAAAAAGTGGCCCAAACCATTTCTGCAGATTTCTGGTGAGATCAAGAAGAGTTAACCTAGAGCCCCCTCTGCTAAGCATCTTTCCCAACCCCTGGAACACAGTGTAGCAGTAGGAACACTAAAACAGCATGAAGATGTAGGAATGACCATCAGTGCTCTCTCCAAACAAATAAACAGCCTATTCTCTTGTAGAAATTTGACAAAGTGTTTTCTTCAATGCTCTTACCTGAGCCCTTGAAAACAAGGAGCTTGCTGCTGAAATGCATTAGAAGGGAAATACCAAATTAAATTCTTCTTATATATCCTACATCCCTATCTGTATTTCAGTACATCTCAAAAATCCAATACTGGTACTATCTATCAGAAAGAACAATAACCTCTTCAGGGAATTTCAAATGATACCAGATAATGAAAAATATGCAGTTCCCAGAGTATGCCAACATCTAGCACAAGAATTAACTGATGGATGGTTAAAGGTCTGTTGTTTAAGAACTGTCTTTGATTGAAACTTGCATTATAAATACATTTCTGCCTGTCATGGAGCCTTCCTATGTGTGTTGCTTTTCTTCTTTGCCTCAGTTTCCCAACATGGGAAAAGGTAAACTATTTCCTATCCATCAGCCAATGATGTTATGTAATCAATGATTCTAAAAAGCATGTTGAATGTGCAAAGTTCACATTAGCCTTGGTTAAAAGCTAACTATAATTATTATGAATTAAATCATAAGTATTTACCTTGGAAATACTGTTTTAATGTACTTTTTATTTGTTGTTTCCTTTTAAAACTTCCTTAGAAATGAAAAGTTTCAGAAAATGAAACCTCTTTCTGCAGTGAAAATCTCATTTTGCTAATTTGCTTCCCAGAGGAAACAACTCCAGAGCTAAGACTAATAATTGTGGCTACTGTCTTCTCATTCCAAGTAACTTGGAGGCTGATGTGGTTTGTGATAGCAACTTATACATTAAGGACTCTGATCCACACCCAAGAACCTCAAGGAGCTTCTGGCTGGATTCAAATGCTAATCTCTCAAAGGTTTCACAATTTATTTTTTAATGGTCCACTTCTGAGACATTCATCTGACACTTTGACTATTATGTTACCTGGATTTAAAAAGATGCTAATAAGAGTATTAGCCAGGTTCTTACACACAGAAAGCTTTTGCAATTACAATACCTCCTGAGTGACTCATTCAGGATCCTGGGAAAAATAGAGCATTTTTGCTTTCCAGATTTGTCGTGTTTTTTGTTTTTTTCTCCTTTTTTGAAAACCTCAAGAAGTGCTTAAAGTTCCTTGTTAAGAGATTTGAAAAATGTATAGTCCTTGTAAATTAAATACTACAAGTTCTTAGATGAGTGATCCCTAAACATTTATTATTCACACTAATATGATTTAATTCTAACTCACTGTAAGATTTATAGAAATTAAAAGACTTCATATGCATAAGGGTGATGAAAATATAATCTAGTTCATGAAATCTTTATACGCAACTTTATATTTCAGCAGTATAGTTATCCCTGGCGCGCTCCAGGCTCCGGGAATGTGCCACTTCGGGGGCCGTGCCCTGAGCCTGTGCCAGGACCGGCTCCGGCAGTCTGTGTGCCCAGGGGTCTCCCACTGAGACCCCCTGCACCAGGGGAGCTTTGGGGTGCTGCCACGACCTTCCTAAAGCCATAAACACTTCACATTTTACTCCTCTGCCCACCGCTGTCTCGACACAGTGAGGGACCGCAAATGAACTCGGGACTGGGACAATTTCCTTACAAAGAGAGGAAGTTGCTGAAGGAAGAATGTGGCCCTGCCACGGCAGAGCTTGCTTCCCCGCCTGCCAATGGGCCACAGAGGCTGTTTCTTTGCACAGGGATTTGAGAGGCTGGGTTGGAGGAGGAAATTTTTGTTATAATTATGTAGCTGCATTCCCCTCAGCTGGAGCCCTGTGGAACTGGTGTTTCTCTACCTCATGTACACGATTTAGGAGAGCAAATCCGTACTGCTGGCGTTTAACTGTTACCTGTGAGTTGCGAGACCACTGTTGAAATAGAAATGGTAGGCGTTCCTTCTAAATTAATTTTCTTTTTTAACTACCAAAGCCACTGCACAGAAAGCTGCAGCAACTTCAGCAACTGTCTTGGTTGCACACCAAGGATTTCACTGAGAACATGTTAGAGAGAATCAGAAAGCAGAGAAAAGGTCACAAATAAGCACCTTAGGAACAATGAAAGCTTTTCTCCATGTAGCAGTGGGAGAGTTGCTAGAAAAACTGAAAAGGTATTAATCAGAAGTGGCTATAAATCCTCTGGAGTTTTGCTCTTATAAAACTCCTCAGAGAAAGTCTTGAAGGAAATGCAGGTCAAAGCCCAAAAAAGCTCTTGATCAGAGATTGCTGGAGGAAAATCTTCCCAGATGCCATTTAATAGGCAGCAATCACCCCAGGAGTGGGAAAGCCAAGTACGCTTGAAACATGGTTGCAGTTCCTAATAGGCCTTGTCACACTTAAGGCACTGCAAGCTCCATCCAACGAACAGCTGAAGCTGGCTGGCGATTCATAAAGCCAACAGTTTAAAGTTTATTATGATGAAAGCACTTAATGACAGCCATCGCTAGGGGCCCATCATTTATAAAGCTGTGCTGAGTATTAGACATGTAGCATGACCACCAATTTTATGTCACAATTGCTACCATAAAATGACCTTTGGTGATTTTTACTGCATGTGGTGGACAGCTCTTCTTTTACATTAGTGCTCTGTGGCTTTTCTTTGCAGACTATTATGCTGTCTAAAGCTTATTTGGCACTGTCGTGAGTCTCAACCCTTGTTATTACCCCGAAGGCCTGTCTAAAGGAAAACTCTCATGTTCTATTATAGCACTCCAATAATTTACAGATCTTACCATCCTTGGTTAGCGTCATAATTTAGTGCAGATATTTCTTCCTTGTTACCACATTTAATAAAATCCCTCAGTTTCTACAGACTGCACTAAATTTTGTATCCGGGCCACTAAAATGCATATGCCTCTGTATTATGGAGACGTGGATAAGGGGTTTTAATTTTTTGTTGTCAGTTGAAAGGAAGTGGAAGCAATTGCTGTGAACAGTAGTTAACCTGGGAGAAATCTCCTTAAAGCCTTAGGTATAAATGCTAGACATCTCACAAACAGCAGACGTAATTTCAGTGCATAATGCACAAACATACATTTGCATGTGAACAATATTACTTAATTACCTTTCAATTTTTAGACTGACTTTGTATACTTCGGAAGTGTCTGAATATACCAGCACTTTACTGTCCTGATGTAAAGCATTACCAGTAAAGTGGTCTGTCCATGCTACAACACCTTTAAATTGTATATATAATTTTATAAATGATATAAAATCTGTTTCTCCTCCATGAAAAAACACACTAGCATCACACACTGCAATCTTGAAAGGATTTTAAATATGTGATTTCTGCTAGTACCTACTGTATTGGGTTTTATATAAAGCTTTTTTCAATAAGGTAAATTGTTACATGACAAACTCATCTTCCACCATTATCATCTGCTGTTTGTGTTTAACAACAGGAGTCCTGGTCTAACAAAACTGTTGTAATGGCTGTACAAATTACTCAGCTGAAAGCTTTTCACCAAACCAAACAGTATTAATCAGCAGTTCTTATGAAGGTGCTAATTAAAAACAATTTTCTTCCTCAGTTTGCAATACTAAGCCATCTTCATTTGCACAGTTTCCAATATACAGCTACTGTATACACTCACACTTCGGGGCCTCTATTAACTATTGAATCTCCTATTACCTATTTTATTACATTCCTGTCCCCCAAGTTTCGAAGCTTGTTGACATTTCAGAAGTCACAGCATGATATGTTTAATCATTTAAAAAGTACATTAATTGGAGTCAGAGTCAGGAAAAAATAACAGGCCTTTTAGCATGCAGGCTCTCCCAGGGCACAGCGCAGTCTGAATGTTCAAATTCTTTCTGTGAGCATAACCCCTCACTCAGGGGCAACATTTTACAACTGAAGGGGGACAGTGCCTAATGCAGAGAACCATCATCTTTTTTGCTTGTTTTTAGTAAGCAACGTTCTACAAGTGACACTTGTGATTGTTATCTGCAGGGAAACGCATCCAAAATAAAAGATACTTTCTGTTACCAAAGGCCTATCTCTCCTTTGCTGTTGTCAACCACAACAGCTCTTTGTTTTTGGGGGCTTGGCATCTGTTGAGTTTAACCCAGATTCGAGGGTCAAGATGTTTCTTCTCAGGCTGTGGAATGCCATCTGGACTAACGCTTCGTGCATCTTCCCTCTACTTTCCACACACTTTACACATGAGAAGACAATGAAGATCTAATGCCGCTGTTGGACAGCCATGGAAAATATCCAGCTTTTACCCAGCCACAACAGTATGCTGGGCTTTTTGGCAGAAAGCCAGCTGCTGACTAAGCAAGGAGCTGTCATAGGCTAAACCCTTTAAAAATGGGATGGAAAAGTAAGGTTTGTTACATTCAGCTGTTGGAACAGAGTCCACAGGTTGGAGAAGGAGATGGATCTCGCAGAGGAGATGCAGCAGTGGGTCTCACAAAATCTGAGGTCAGTTCTAGAGTGCATTGCCTGATTTCTAAACTTCTATAGGCAATGGAGACAGCAACACTGGCTGTGCCTTAGGTTCCCTCATGAGGAATGGGCATCATTTGAGGGGTTCCCCCCTTAGTTACACATTCATCTGCAAATTTACTAAGTAACGTATTGACTTTCTCTTAGCTTTATGGGATTTTGAATCAGGGTGCCCTCATTTTGACTGCATTAAGTGAGTGCTGTTGCATTGCAGATGAAAATCATATTGAAAAGCAACTTTCAAAACAATCTTTCATTGATACTGGTGTGCTTACAACCAGTATTAGACTGCCAATTTGTGGCAATGAAGACACTAACCTTAATTGGACTCAGGACAATCTAAAAAGTGAATAAAAGATAGAAAGCAATAAAATTGCCTCTTTCTGAGGAAACAACATGGGATGAACAGGCTGTGCCGAAAACATTTTTGACATAACCACCAGTGCATGCTGTCCTAGCACTTTCTACCAGTGTCTCAAAACATTTCAAAAGAGTTAAAACAATTTTCAGTTTGACATTACTGTTAAAAATCCCTGCCTTAAAAAAAAAGAAACCCACACATTGGGAAAAAAAAATCCAGGGTAAACGACATGTTTATAATTTGTCCTGTGAAAAAAACAAGGACTTGGTTATTCCCCTCTTGCATTAGAGAGAGAGGGTAATAAAACACTGTGCTGTTTGACTTGCATGTGTTGCTGGCTTTTTCCTCTTCCCCCGCCATATCAGCTGTGCCACCTGCCATATCGAGAAGAGGATCAAAAGCTCCACCCACTGCATCCTCTTTTGTTCAGGGAACAGCAAAGGAGAGTTGTAATGGAGATGTAACACTTGATAAACCATATGCAGCCACGCTCAAGATATAAAGATGCTTTTTGTGGGAGGGAACAATTTTAATCCAGCTTTCCTCCTTGTGCAAACATGTAGCCATTAAAGCCACAGGCAAAACGTGAATGACTTGTCTAATAAAGATTTTGAAGCTGGACTGGTACCTGAGATAGGAAGTTCTCCTGCCTCATGTCACATTCTTAAGAAATTTTTTGTTTCAAATCAAATTTATTCCCCAAATGGAAAGATTTGTCACAGTGTTCCAGAATGCTATCAGTTGGGACTAGTTTGCAATTTTTAATAAAGCCTTTGCCATATCTTACAGCAGGAAATGGAATACTTTCTTCTTGGTTTTTCACATCCTGAAGATTACACAACTCACTGTCAGTGCCACCAAGTACATGAGAGCTGTGCCAAGGGAATGGATGCCGACAAGAACGTCATTCATCTCTGCCATTTTGCTCTGAGAAAGAAGGAAGACACAACACTGCTGTAAGAATTACCAAAATGTGTGAAGAAAAACTTGCATCAGCCTAACATTTCCATTCTCAGTGAAGCCAGCATAGCTCTTGCATGGTGTTATTCAAATGCTTTGCAAACACCAAGTAATTAAGCTCAGTATTCTGTTACATTACACTGTAAATTATATTATTAAAAATATACCAACTATCAGAGACTAGTTAAAACATATGACATAAAAGCCTCTGATACATTTTATAAGCATGATCTGATAAAATGCCTAACATTTTCTTAGCAAAGATATTTGATACATTAATAAACACTGTATTTTTATTAAAATTCAAGTGCTCAGAAACAATTCAAATACCTACTAATGCAAGGAAGTCAGAGATGTCTCTAAAAGAGAACACTCTTAGTGCCTCATGACTTTTCAACACCCATTTTAAAACAAAAAAATCAAAAAGAGAACTTGTTCATGTACCTCTAAAAATGTGTACATGGACCAAACCTGCAAGCACTTATGCAGATGACTAACTTTACTGCCTGTGGAGCTCCAATATGAGTTTGCAGGATGAAGCCTAAATGCATCTTTGGTAAACAAGCCATCAATTACACACTTTAGGGACGGCAGCACCTGTGCAAAGCCTTCAACTCAAACGACAGACACTAAAGAAATAAAAAGCAATTATCAGCTACTAATTTGAGTAAAACTGTTTTCTTCCTAGAGCTAAAACCACAATTTTCAATGAAATCACTTCTATTTTTGGCAACTAATGATCTTTATTAGATTATTGTACAGCAGACATTCAGGTTCTCTCAAAAATAAAAGGTTCACAAATTTTAATATTGCACTATTTTCTACACTGCTTTGTTGATTATGAAGATTTTCTTGTACATGCATTTAGAGAAACAAAGGCACTGCTGTGTGGGACAAACAAAACAAAACTAATTACACTAAAGCCATCTTCGCAGCAATTTCAAATTACTCCTAAATGCTTTTGATTTCTTACTACACAAGTATTTTCCAACAGGAGTTTGAATATGAAACTCATACCAGCTATACTTCTCAGTTCTAGGATAAATGGTTGGTTTGCATTGCCCCTGGTCTTTATCTAACACCGAGAATAGGCTGCTTTTTATCAAAAGAGGAATAAATTGCTGTTATTGTGATGTTAGCCCATCACTTGGCATTGCAATTCAAGTTTTTGTGCGAAAGAAATGTATGATCTAACTGCGACTTGACCTATGCCTTCTGAGATCCATCTAGGTGCTCTAATGGAGCATAAAAAGTACTGAATACAAGGACGTGCAAACTGCTAGTGAAGAAATTTGTTTGGGAAGAACGAAGAGAAAGGGACTTTCAGGAGCTTGTGGTTTACTTGCTGGCCAATTTGTTGAATATGGAAGAACGTTTATTGCCAAATTGCAGTTCTTTTAATTAATGTATTCAGCAGCATTCTCTACACTTGCCTACAGCTAGTACCTTCCTTTCTCAGTCATGGTCTCTGCCTCTCTCTTTCTTTTTTCAACATTTTAAAAGTGTTTTGGTTTAAAGACTGTTAATAAGAAGTCATTAAAATGGTCTGTTAAACTGTTAAGAAATCAGATACTGCTCCTGTTTCTTTGTAGGATTTTTGTCTTTCCCATTATGAGAAAAATCACATTAAGCGTATATCAAATATAGGGGCCACAATGTATCACAATATAAACTAATTCAAGGGAGACAGCTTGATTACATTATAAAATCCTTTAGTTCTTACAGTGTTTCTCGGAATTTATATAAAAAAAAGGATGTGTCTTTTTGAAAGCAATTTCTAGGACAGTAGCATTTAGATTTTAGTCCTGATAAAGGCTCACTTTCCATTCATAGTCAGAACCTAAATGTGCTCTTCTTGTACCTAAACAGATAATAAGCACTCAGCACACTCCCCCTTCTTGACACAACACACTGAGACTAATCACACATAATTGGAGAGGAGGAGCAGAGGGGCTGGGCAGGCTATTGTGTCCAAAGGACAAATGGTCAGTTTATGTGGCTTTTGTCTGATGCATAATTTCTTATACATCTACAGGAGGAAAAGTCCTGCTGGAAAAAAACACACATACACACATAGAGAAAACAAGTCTTCCACACTACAGCAAATGAGGACATTTCAATCATGGATAGAAAAATCAACAGTGGAATTAAAAAAAAAAAAAAGGCAGAAAAATACAAACATTCAATAGGTGCACTTTTAAAAGACCTTCAGACAACTATTTCCTTATTAATTGTCAATGCATTCAGTTCTTAATAACCAGTTATATAAACCCACAAAGTATACTATCCATATATTTTCATATACACCTCAAAAATAGGATTTAAAGAGATCAACAAAGTATATGCAAGTTTGCACAAAAGAGAAGGAAGCCAGCTTTATACCTTTACTAATGCAAATACTTGACGTCTGATCAGTTTAAAGCTGGAACATAATTTGAAAAATTACTCCTCAAATGATACAAAAAATGAGGTCTCAATGTTTATACTCTGTAAAACAAGCCACAATATCTTCCTCAGCATTTAGATTAGAAATATTTCTCCAATGATGATTCAGGACAGAAATGGAGGAAAATGAACACTCCACACTCCCTGACCATCCACACACATGGATTAATTTTCAGCAGTCCATCTTAAAAAAAAAAAAAAAAAGGTGTAATCTTCTATCTCTGTTTGGTTAAAATGAGAAGAAAAGGGTAATGGAGGTTTTCCTCATATGTATCTTTTTCTTCATTTTTCAACTGCAAATAAAAAATGGATAAAGTGAGCAAATTGTATGAAAGCATTTTAAAATTACTGACAGTACTCATTTAAGTAAATTTCCTGGTATAAATGATACTACTAAAGATTAAACATTTAATAACTACAAAAATATCTTAAGGTCAAATACTACCACAGGTATGGAACTGTAGGTCAAGTATCATCAGGAGCTGGTCAGAGTTTGTAGACAAACTAATTTATGCAATAAATACTTGAACCCTACTTATAAAAAATGTGAGGCCCCATATTGCTGTACTAAATAAATTATATTCAAGTGAGATTTAAGGCCTGAATTAAATCCACTCTGCAAGGAACTTCAGAACAAAGGCTAAAAGTTTATCCCTAATCAGCCTAACTATTGCTGTATATTTGGTATTTAAGATCAACAACTGTTTCAGACATCTGAAATACCATAATCTTACCTGAAGGTTTATGTAAGTGCAAGGCTGTAATGGGGTTCTTGATGGGCTTATACATTAATTCTGTTTAATTTTAAAAATTCTTTTTGTAAGAGGGAATTATAACCTGATAATTAGAGTGGTACAATTCCAACTGCTAAGGACAATGTTACGTGTGCTTTTCTGATCTACACTGAAGTATTACATACACCTATAAAAATAATGAATTCTATTTTCTTAGGTATTCTGGTTAAATGGATTTTAAAATCCATACATATATTTAACTGAAGTATGTGGAAACTACTCATACATATTATATTTTGCAATCACTTCACATAAAAATATTTGCATATATTTAATACAAGCCTAAGGAAGAAATGTAGATACAAAAAAGTGCCTTTAGGTACCCTTGACAGAAGCAGCACCCCCAAATACTACATTTAAATCCAGAACTCTTTTTATGTCATATTGTTTCGCCTCTATTTTCCTTGCCATGCAGTAAGGATTTTAGTTGGTCCATGTCACAACACTGCTCATGTTATTTAAACAAAGGTCTTTTCCATATCATATTCTTCAGCTGTGAAGTGCCTCTGTGTAAGCTACTGTCTATGAGCAATTAACACACTTTTCCTTTTTCATAGTGGAACATAAAGCTGATCTATTCTTTAAATTCTAATCCACTTTACTAAGAAGTGTTTGTGTATAATTACTAAAGTAACGACAATCTGCTTCCCAAGATCTCTAACTTTACCACAGGTGGTTCACTTTGTTTGCACAGGATTACCAACCAGTTTCATTCTATCCTGGCAGTTTCTGCTTGGAGAAAGACTACATTTAACTTGCACATTAGAGTTTTATCAACTTTCCATTTTCAAGGAGCCACATATCTATCCAAATGAAAGTCAGGAAAAGTAGGATGGTACATGCCCAGTTGTATTTTCCTCCTCTTATCTATTTGTTGGACTCCACTTGTTGGAGTAGAAAAACAAACCCCAATTAGAAGCTCTGAATGCAAAGAGGCAGGGCAGCTGAAGAACTGAGCACAGAAAAGAGAAATACTCCCATTTCTATGCATGTTCCTTCAGCCTGGTGGGATTTGAGTTGGTGCACCGCACTCAAGAACAGTAGTACACAGAATTCTGCGCACTGAGGAAATCATGAAGTATAAGAATAAACACAGCTAGGGAGATTTTATCGAGCGAGGTGACAGAAACTATCTGCCCCCCCCGCCCAGTAATTTGAACCTGGATTCTACAGTGACCTCTGGCGGCCAGCGCCAGGGATCTGTTAAGGTATTTAATCTCATCCAGATGCACCTAAACTGTTCCAGAACAGACACAGATGATAAATAAATAAATTAAATGCCATTCAGAAATATATTATACCCTGTCACACAGTGTAAGTGGATCAAAAATGTAATATTAGAGTACTTAAAACACACACATAGCAGTTTGAAAATACCTGTTTCAATGTGAAATGTTATGCAGTGCAAGAATAATTCCATTTACTAAGGTTGCACGTCAGTGCCCAATTAATGATTATAATTTTGTGAAATGAAAAAGCACCTTTTTAAAGAAATGAACAAAAAGCAAATTGTGAATAAAACAATTTTTCAATTTTGCTGGCAAAAATAGGGCCTATGAAGACTGAAATAAATTATATAGCTGCTATTAGTAGCATTATGCTTTACCTCATAATTGGATGTAACACGCTCAGACCTGCAGGGTGAATAGCAGCAGCAGGAGTGGAATTCATACTGTTTACCCTTTACAGTATCCACAATTATCAACAGCACACCGTACAGATTATAAGCACCAGCCACTTGTAATGTGGCATTTTGAATAGATAAGCAGAGGTGCTGTATGACCATTCTTTTGACATAATGTCCAAAGCTCATATCATAGCCTTTCAAAATCTGCTTTCATTGTAACATACAGCAATATCATTTTTTAGAGGCAGGGGGGAAAGCTCCTTAGGAAAATCTTATTAAAATATATATATTTTCTCAGATCACAGAGTAGAAAAGAATGAAAATATTTTTATTCCCAGATAAACAATATTTCCTCAGGCATGTAATTATAGAACATCAATTATGTACTCAATATTCTCAATGTGCGGGATACATAGGTATGTAGTCCTACCCTGGCTATAGATTTTAAAAGGTGGGGAGGTCTTCCTTTGCCTGCACAAATTAAAAAACAATGTTTCAAAAACATACCCTACCTTATGCTGTTTGGCTCCTGAACAGGGTGATTCCATGGTGTGGGTACAATTTAACAAAAGCACTGGCATGAAGTGTAGAATGGCACAGTTTTGATTACAGGCTTGCTTTTTAACGGAAATAAAATTTCACAGCTAACAATGAGAGGTGAAAAGTTTAAGAGGCAAAGCTGTTCCTCCTGATCACTGACTGTTAATCAGCTTCATGGGTGGTTGCCTAAATCTGTGGATTTTTTCTT
>VZTR01024668.1:0-14534 GCA_013400775.1 Chaetops frenatus | reverse complement strand
GCTTGATTTCCCAGGCCAAAATTCTTCATCCCATAGACCAAGCCAGGGATGACATAATTTTAACTAGACTACAAAATCCCTTTTTTCCCCTCAGGTATTAGAGAATCAGGTTCTTTAGTCTCCTGTTTTCAAGATAAGGCAAAATGTTAACAATGACACATGACTTCCTAGATGAAGTAATAACATGAGAATAACACACCACTCCTCGTATTTGGAGGACGAGAACCTATTTTGGAGGACAATGGGAATGAAATATACAAAATCGTATAATTGTTTCAGTATCACATAATCCTGGATATAAAGTGCACACAAAGACCTGAACATAGAAGAATATGCAGAAATTACTGAAGAGAATATAACAACAAAGCTCTGCAAACAGGTGAGGGACAGGCAACTAAAAATACCTGTTCACAGGGAAGCAGGACTCATTGGGTACCTTTTTGGGCAATGGAAAAAGGGAGTCCCTAGTGTGCATGCAAGCCAAGCAGTTTACAAGTCCAGTGAAGTGCACATGCTCTATACAGATAGATACTGCTGCCCTCAAGACAACACATTTTTCTGAAATAAATAAATAAATAAATAAGCTTCACACTAGTACTATTCCCTTCCATATACTAGTAATGAAAATGCATTGAACTTAGACTTTACTAAATTACTGGTAAGTAGCTCATAAACTAAGAAAAAGATCATGTGTTTTTGAAGTGGTCACTTCTGTCTTTGCATTTGATTGTCCCCTTGTCTCTTGGATTATTCATGATGTTAAACCTAAATGCAAGATTATCACCTTTTAGAGGCAAAGACCAAATATTAAATCTTTGAAGTACAATGAATCGTAATTAGGTATAATCAATAATAATTATAGTTGTGTAATGGAAAATAGGAAGGTGAGGAAAAGGAAATGGCTGAGATAGTAATAATTACTTTCTATTAGGACTGGCAGGGAAAACTAGTGTGAGAAGTTGGTCACCTGAGAAAACAGATACCTATTTTTCTGGGTTTTCCTTGGAGCTGAAATAGCTAAGTTAAAGTATACCAAGTATATGCTAAACATGATTTATAAATTTAACAAACTCTGGAAGCAAAGTGCACAAAGTGCGTGTATATCTGAGCGGGTTGCTGTGGTAACCTCTTTGGAACGCAGCAATTACCACCTACCTGGCAAATTGGAAGTGTTACATTCCTCTGCTTGTAATCCACTCCTCCATTTAGCCAGAGGTCAGGGAGGAGAAGGAGATGACTCCTACGGAGGGAACAGTCAGAGCCACGGAGCTTTCTACCAGAAGGGCAAAGATGCACTAGGTGTTAACCTTACAACAGAATAGCCCGGTCACATGGAATGTGAAAGCCCTGTTATACCCATGAGATACAAGATAATTTGGGCAAAACCAGAAATTAAGCCCTATGACACTTCTGATCTAATGTTTTATGTTCCTACCGAGGGCAGGTCTAGGCCACTCCTGGTCTTCAGTGATTTCTTCGGGCCATCAGATCACTACAATCAGGGGACTTCTGCTTGTGATGATTGACAAATTAATTTTCTTGGGTTCTTCCAATCTGATGTTCCAACTACAAAATGAATTCCTTACAGAATGCANGAACACAATTATGACATATAATCCTCCTTATGGAGAAGTATTAATTTACTACAATCCATTATTTTAAAGACTTTCAAGCTTAGTATGATGTTATCCACAGTATGAAAGGCAGACTATTTATTAACATCTTATCACCCTTTCACAAAAGAATAGCATCCTTATAGCAACTGTAATTATAGACATGCAGCAACATAAATATCCTTAATGCATCTTTTAATTAGGTTTAGTAAGTGAAGATATTTGGGAGAGTCAACTCAAGATCAGCTGTCTAAGGACCACTTTGCAGTGATTCACCACTCTGCAGTGATTCACAAAGCACTGAGTGAGAATTTCCCCAGCCACTCAAGAAAATACATTATCCCAGGTGCTACAGCCACAGTCACAGTGCTGTGTGCACTGCTGAGGCACAAACGTGCCTTTACAGCTCTGCTGTAAAAGGTTTAAACATCCACATCCACAAAGGTACTGGAAAGAGTTCCCAACATTATTTCAAATGAAGTAATACAACTGAGAATAAAGAGAGGGCTGAAAACAGCATAGGAAAAGGATAAAAAAGAAAATACAAACCCATCTCAAATCAGAAGAAGCACCTGAGGAAGAACATACAACTCATAGATAGTTTGTCCACAGGATGTAGCTGTGGAGCTAGATACTTCCAGCTTCAAATATAAGCCTCACAGAAACAAAAGTTTTATCTTTAAGTAATTATTTTTTTAATATTTCCAAAGCTTTCTCTATCGATGTGGAGGTAAAACAAAGGAGTGTGTGGCTTCCAGTAACAGTAATAGAAATGAGTGTATTTAGCATAGTAGATAAACCTGTGGTCTACACATACAAAGACCTAAATTATGGAATCCTTCTTTTAAAAAAACAACCCACGTAGAAGTAATATATAGACACAACTTTCATGAATTAGTTCCTCATATGCTATGTAATTTTCTGCAGAATGTGGCATGGTGAATAACATGTCCAAAGGCATTCAATGAATATTTGAGCTGCTCCATTGTATAAAACCATATGATGATCCAAAGAAAGAACTGTTCTGGAAACCTTTTGGAGACATTTCAGAACTCAGTTGTAGACCATGCTTGAAACAGAGCCCAGAAAGCTATTGTGTACAGCTAGGTCAGACATGAGCATAGTCTGTGAGGTTTCCTGAAGGCTAAATATATGATGTGACAGACATGAGAACAAAGGAACTATAAATTGTAGGAGTTTAGTATTTCTTTTTTATAAACTAAATATTTAACTATAGGTAGTGCAATCTAAAGGCACATGCACCAGCAGACTGGCAGGCCTGCTGCAAAGCATGGTGATAATCCCTGGCACATGTACACTGGGATTACAGATCAAGCACATACAGGTGGATCCCGATGATCCCCAGGGCAGGCAGAAGCAGCTCCTGAGGCAGGCAGTGCTCAGAAAAAAATTAGCGTTATTGGGGCACTGTGGGAGTGACCTAAGCAGGCAGAATCAACACTGTATAGATGGGAAACTAACTCTGGACTTCCTGAGTTTAAATGTCTGTGTTCTGCTGAACTTGCCACTGTCTAAAATGATTACCCATTATCAGTCACTCCTTATCCATATGTTAACAACAGGAGGGTTTTTTTATTTTAATAGTACCCTGGCAATGGAAGCAGCATTTAGAAATCACATGCAACAGTGGCAGCAAAATCAATGGTTCTTAGCTTAGAAAACAGATACCTCCTGTTCAGCTAAGTAGGATTTGGGTTAGGAGCAGTCTTATTTTCAGCAGAAAATAGTTACTGATAAATTGTGAAGGGCGGTGAAAATGACCAAGCAAGAAAAAGAGAACAAAACTTTCCAAAAGAAGCGTGTCCACCAGCTAGCACTACCTGCCATCCACTTTCCACATGTTCTGAAGCTACCAAAAGAGGTCAGAGTACAGCAGCCACAATTTTCCAAGAAAGGAAGATAAGAGCACAGAGACACCTACATACTATGCCAATGACCCTTCAGTTAATTCAGAGCAATCCTTAAATTTTTAACACTGGAAACCTATAAGTGTGAGTGGTGTGTACTAATCACTGTCAGAAGTATTTAACATTTTAAAGCATCCTCATGTCAATTTCCTGAAAAGAAATTGAACATAACATGATATTTAACAAACCATTAATAGAGAAAATGCTAAAGATGTAGTATCCTTGATTTCTACTGCTTCCCCCCATGTTTGAATATATATATACATTAAACAAATACACATTGAAAGAGTATATTTATTAGCAGTACATTGAGTATATAATTATAGCAAATGAAATAGAGTAAGCTGAGAATTAAATTTACGAGACAAAACATACTATTACAGTAATTATTATTCTGAGTTACTTTTGTATATGACATCAAAAGACTTTAAAATGTTACATTCAAGCACATAAAACCTTTGAGTCTGTTGTAGTACTTATGTTTCCAGGGATTTTGATGACTTCTGGGTGAAATTCACAGTAGCATTTTAGCTATGTTGAAGAAGGGTCAAAGATGGAGAAACCGAGTCCACTTTAAGACACCATAGTGAACCGGCTGAAGATCTGGAAATAGGGCTGACAAAATACTGCCCAGTTTTCACTTCAGCCAAGAGGAAAATGTTTTTTCAGCCTCTACAGGAGTTCTCCTCCCCATGAGATTTCAATATTTAAAAAGTTTCTAGTTTTCAGAACTAAAAAACTGGTGATAATTGAAATAAGTTTGGAAATTCATCTGGTTACAACTAGTTCCTCAAGCTGCTCTTCCCTTCACTGGTCCAGAACTCTTGGTCAGGGCAGTGTTGCATTTTGGGGCAAGAGCCCTATGGCTGTGCTGACTGCTCTACCAAAACACATGGTCAGAGACCAGCCACTAGGTCCAGACTGAGGCAAACTGCAGCTCCCCCCTCTCCATCAGTTATGCCATACTACTACATGCAGCCACATCAGACATCAAAACTTCCTCTCTTTCCTGCTTCCTCCCTTTGGAACACTCCACAGGTGAGAAAGCATCCTTCTTGTCTCTCTTTGGTGTTTACTTAGAACTCCTTTTCCCTTTCTGTCATAACCCATCCTCAACCATCACCACGTCTGACCCTCCTGAAGGATTCGCTGACCACCAAGCAGTAGGGTTGCTCTTCAGACAGTCAAACATTAAGTTAAAATTCAAACACTGGGGTTCTGCCCTCCAAGAGATTCTTTTTGAAAGAGCAGTACTGCAGCTCTCCTGCTAAAGAAATATTGAAGTGCTTTATAATTTCAATGGCAGTAGACAGAAACTTCCACTCCTCACAATTAAATGGAGCCTTCTACGTTTAATAAAATCAAGGAGAAGGATAGGAAGCAAGATGACATTTAACAGCAACATTTAGTTTAGACCAATTAGTTCATAACCAATAAAAAGTATGTGCTGAAATTCAGAAGAAATGCTTAATTCCCTAACTGAAGGCTTCTTATCTCAGCTACTAAACTAATAAACATTCACTTTTTAAATATTATAACTTTCAGACTTCTCTGCTCCATCTCTCAGCACAAACAAAACAAGACTTTCTAATAACACAGGTACAAATTTCCAAAGCCTAATGTTTTTAAGGAATTTTTGTAAGGTCATCTTTGAAAACATGATGGAAATAACCAGAAGAATACTGGTCCACTACTACTACTACACCCCCCCCCCCCCCACCTGATTCTTAGCTAGGTTTATGTGCTTTTAATATTCCTGAAGAGAATGTTTTCACAATTTGATAAATCCAAAGTACAAAATTCTATCAGATTTTTGGGACTACAGCAGAACTTCAAGTATGTTCTGCTAGACTCCAGCAAAGCTACTGACAAGGAAGACAAAAAAAACCCCCTGCATGAGTGCTTTAAGGAAACCATTGTAACAATGAACCCCAGCACAGTAGACTCCCTACCTTGGAACAAACATTGCATTAATACATCTGATTTATACTTTTAACTGCTGTTTGCAAAGGTGTATAAACTGTCTAAAGACAAAATTACGCAAAAATAAACCTGCAATTACTCAAGGCATGGAAATTAAATTACTCTGAATTTACTCTGATCCAGGTGATAACCGCTTCTGGTTCTTAAATTTAACTAAATGGCACCTAGAGGCCTTGGAAAGACTCTGCAGTAACCTAACTGTTCCAAACACATGAATCTGTCCCTCCAGAAGCCTGAAGGGAGACCTCCAGCAATACTAGCCAGACAGCCATTACTAGAAAACAAAACCAGCTCTTGAACAGATGTCCTAGTCAGTCTGATTACAGGCTTTACAAATTACAAAATTACCTTGAAAATGTGGGTGTTTCCATGCAGCTTCAGCAAGTGGAATAACTGCTAGAAAATGCAGCCCGTTAAAAACACAGAAATTTGACAGCTAGAACTTAAAGCTGTAGGACAGAAGCACCTGGACTTTTTCAGCTACAGACTCTTAACTTTCTCTTATAATATGGTATTTTATTTTATACAGAACTGTTCCAAGCCACATAAAATGATCTAGTATTTCATATCGCTCTTTTTATTCTTTCTTTCTTACCATGTCCTAATGCCTGTACTGCTGGTATTCTTCTCCAGACTTCTCTATTACTGGACTTTATTCCTAGATTACAGCCTTACCGTTACCTTTGTCTAACAACATCACAGCATAAATCTCAGGCCTCCAAATCTTTCATACTCCATGAGAACAAAAGCATTCAAAGCAAACTCGGCCAACTAAATCCAAGCACTATATGGCTTTTCCTGGGTCAAAAAAATATTAATTTTCAATTGTATTTTTATAATTTTTAGCCTCTCTGTTTCCAGTTGATTATCCTAGAAAACTGCTGTGTGCAAGCTGAATGCCACTGAAAAGAAAAAAAATCCATGTAACAACATACTTAAGTTAAAATACCCACTGTTATAGGGAAAGATTGCCCAGGCAGAATTATTTTCAGTTTTCACAATATTTTTTTTTGTGCATAAAAAAAGCATTTAAGGAAACAAACAAAAAGATTGTGAGCAATTACAGAAGCATTAGATGAACTATGATGCAAATGATAAATAAATGCCTAACATACACCTGGTTTCATATCCTAGCATTTCCCATTCTTTAGGAGATAAATAGATTCTTGAACTTTTCAATAAAACAGAGAAATAGATTACTGGAATTTTTAATACTGACATACTCATTAGTTCCAGTTATCCCTTTAAAAAAAATCAAACTGTCACTAAACCACCCAAGACGTATTCCTTTCCCACTTCCCCTACACGAGGATACATTACCGAAACATTTTTCAAACATTTACAAACCTATTACGATTTTGAAGTGCGGGAATGGAGCTTGAGCCGTTAAAAGCCAGCTCAGTGAGTTGTGCAGGAATGCAGAGCCCTGAAAGGAGCGCGGGAGAGCCGAGCGGAGCGGCCCGGCCCGGCCCGGCCCGGCCCAGCCTGGGCAGGAGGCAGCAGCGCCACAGGGGCCAACCGGCGCCACCCTCCGCTGCCGGCCTGGAAATGCTTATTTTTAGCTATGATAGAGAGCTGCACTATAAATCTTACCCTATCCATCATCCTCAGCTTTCTACTGAGCTGTTCACCCTCCAGCCAGCCCACCGCGCTAGTCCCTGGATTACCAGACATTCAAGATCCCTCCTAACGTGCCATCCCTGACACTTTAATCACTCATTCACATCCACGAAATTTATATGCTATCTTCAAAATCCTAACCCAAGCTCTCCTTAGGTATAATACGAGGACGCATCTTGGCAACTTAACCTACTGTCGCCCTCCAACGACTGCTCTTGCTAAGACATCATTACCTCATTACTTGGCTACTCTTCACAAGCAGCTGTGACCCTTACTCCTGCATTTGGAACCAATTTCTCATTGCATACCATTAAAACAGGTACCCCCCTCCAGGTCTAGGCTGTATCTAGGACCCTTATAGACAACGGCCATAAGAACAATTACAAAGGAATTTTAAAAACAGCCCCTGAATGTATCCAACAAAAGAGATTTTTCATTTCTGTAGAAAACTTTTCCTTGTGATGTCATTTGCAAGAATTAATCTTTCACCGTTCTCAAATGATGTGGTTGTATCTCTAAAAATCACCTTGAAAAAAGACTTCTATTATTATCATCTAATCCAACTCTAGAGTACCATGCTTTAAAATAATTGTACTTATAAGTCTGTAAATAAAGTGATTGCAACTATCTTCCTTTAGAACCGATTAGAAGACATCATCTTATGTTTCTCACCACCACACAGAATTAAGTTTCAGTTTATTTGCCAGTCTGAACTCAGAAATACAGAACTCCACAAGAAACTTACGTCCATTAGTACCTAGAGTCCACATCATCCAACTTAAGACCCTTGCCAGGCTGCAGCATAATTCTCTTCCTTCATGGCCAGCTTCCATTCTCATTGCACTTAGATCACCTGCACTTAGATGTAAAATTCAAGACTGGGAAGCCTCTGTTTTAATTTAGTCAGCAACTTCTAAGAAATACCAAATGCACAGGCAAATCTTGCAGAACGTGAATAGAGCTGACCTCTCCCTCGTACCGCTACATTAAAACAACAGGTGCACAAGCTCCCAAGTTTGCACAGAAACCCAGATGCTTAGAGGCAAATACATTTTCCTTCTTACTGTTTCCAGGCACATTCAAAAAGGAAAACAAGCTGTTAGTCGGAGCAGGTTTCACCAGTTTTCCCAGGGGTGTGCGGCGGAGCCGCCCGCAGCCGGCGGTGTGCACAGAGCCCTCCTGAGGCGCCGGCGGGGGCACAGGCCGCAGCCCGCCCGTCCCGCCGCTGAGGGACCCCGGCAGCCACTGCCGGGCTGAGGCCGTGTGGCCGTGGCCCCGCCCGGCCCTCACCGCAGCCGCCCGTTAGAGAGATTGTAGTAAATTAATACTTCTCCATAAGGAGAACTATATATCATAATTGTGTTCAAATGTATAGCAAAAAAAAAGAAAAAAAAAAAAACCAACCAAAAAAAACCCAACAACTCGCAGGGTCCTGCCTCACCCCACACAGCAACGCAGGCAGGACTGCAGGAGCTTCCTCAATTGCCATCTGCAAGCTCTGGAGCAGAAGGTCTGCTAACCCAAGCCCACTCAAACTCACCTAAGACAGCTGACATTGACACCAACATAAGAATCTCTGTGTAGGGCTCAAGTTTATGCCTTTGTTTTTTTTTTAAATAAGCTGTTGTTTTTTTTAATAAGTGTTGTTAGCACATTTTAAGATTTGACCTGAGGAGTTAACAATCTCTGTAAAACTGGTAGAAGAGAACAAACAACATTGGCTGGAAAGTTTGACTTTTTTAAAAAACAATCACAAGAAAAGGTTAACTCTGAATGAAAGAATTTTATTTTGTGCATTTCAGAAATGAATAATGACATTTTCTAAAATCAGTTGTTGCTGTGATAGACAGACATGTAAAGCTCATGTTTCCATTTTACATTACAACATGCAGTGTGAGAATGATACATTAGTTTACTTGAATTCTCAAGTTAGTCATCTTTGAATAAATCAAGAGCTATTAACTGTGTGAACATTGGTAACAGTTAAAATTATTTCACAGTTGGGAGGAAAAAAATTCTTAATAAGATACAGATCAAGAAGCACCAACTGAAACACAATGGATACACAATTCTTACTGAGTTATTTAGTTTATTTCTATTTTACCAATTATAAGTTTGCATTACTAGAAGTTTTTGAATGTAAAATACAAATGATAACGATACAGCTCAGGATCAGTCAATATAAGTCAGCTATTTTTAGGGGATAATGACTTGATATATATGGATATCAGCTCATTTTATGTTAGATTTAACATTGTTTTCTTCCCTCTTAATTTTTAAACTGTCTGGCTTGACAAAGTGTTGAGTAGCTTTTAGAGAAAAAAAACAAAAAAAAAAAAAAAAAAGAAAAGCCCCAAAACCAGTAAACCACCACCCCCCAAAAAAGTTAATAACCCTTAAATCTTACTTTTTTGCTACTTAACAGCAAAGTCAACCAATATATATTTTTTCCCTATTTAAAATATTTGTCACTAAAACTATGCTTAACTCATCAGTGCAGAGGCAAGATTATAAATGGGCATGTTTAGAAGTTTCACAACATATGTATTTTTGTGTACACAGTGGTGATTTATCTTTAAAATTTTACTATTAAATTAGAGAAAGCCCTAGCAGTGACAAATACACAGTCTCTATCAGCAGTGCAGGTTGCAAAACTGGAAAGCAATCTGTACATAGCATAGGAAGGTTTTGATGAAAAATTTCTCATGTTTTTTCTTCCAACACTTAAAGAGTGTTATTGCCAATGAATATAATTTTGACACGTGGTGGACATCACCTTTAACAGTTATAGCTCTTAAGCTTCACTTTCAATTTTAAAATGTTTTCATGAAGTAGGAACAAATTTTTTTCTGCATTTTGTTTTTGCTTTCTAAGCCACAGGAGCCATAAAACATACCTTGAAATAATAAACAAGAAGTAAGTATCCAGGAAAACAGTAAAGCTAGTGAAACAATAGGACATAAACCTTAATATAATGATCAATAATTTTGGAAAGTTCAGTGCAGTATGAAAAATATTTTCTATGCCTCTTGCACATTAAAAAAATAATCTGTAGCTGACATTTCAGTAACATTTTTGATCAAATGACATTTCTTATGCATTGTGTCAAGAAAATAAAAAATTCCCAACCCATGTACTGCAGCTCAAAAGTTCAGGTATAACACAGACGTTACCTACTCCTAACTTCTAAAGACTGAACACTTCAGCAAGGGAGTTAAAATCGTTATTGACCTTTCAAATAAATAGTACATGAGTATAGCCACTTCTTACAATTCATGTCTCTTGAACCTGTTAACTTGCCCTTATAATATCAACCTGAAATACATCTCCCTGAACAAGACAGCATGTGTGCACTGTACTTTAGACAGGATACAGAAACTTTAAAACACAGACATGATAAAATCTTGATCTAGGTGTTTTAGTGCATTTTAATTACATCCTGCATTTATTTTTCACCATATGTTGTCTAACATTAAGAAATAGTGCTTTTACTTCTCTGCCTTGTGATGTGGGAAATGTTGCAACCTCCCTCTCTGCCTGTTTATTGCACTAAGATGGAAAAATTGTATGAAGAGTTGAGAATTACCAACAGCTCTCCTCTCAGTTTGTGAATCCTGAACTTAAAAAGGACCTGTGGGCATCCAAATATGAAAAAACACTTTTTGCATCATGTTGACTGGATTTGTTCCCAAAGGACACCACAGAGAGGTAGCATGCTTACTGTTATTGGTGTAATTTCAAAAGGCCCCAGAAGCCTCAAGTTCTCTGCTCTGATAGTAGGCTACTATGTTTTTCCATTGTGTTAAGCACTTCCACCTGATTCAGAGAGCTAGGATTTTACCAAGAAGGAAGGGCTGACATGACCCTATCCATTTAATAAATTAATTTAATAAGCAGTCAAGCACGTTGGTCTTCCCTAACATACAGGCTGTGCAGTGTATGCACATTTCTTACGAATTACCCATGGTGAAAACCAGATATAAATGAAAAAACAGGTTTGCTATATGGCTCATGTTATTTAAATAAATCTAAAGACAGATTAACATAGGATGTTACCTCATTATTGCTTGAGTTAACTCTCAAAGTAAAGTTGTTAAAATTTTATATATAACTTCAAAAGTTGATTTATTACAGTATTCATACACTTTATTTCTGTGGTTGATTAGTGGAGTGTTCAATTGAACACATACAAAACCATCCCCATTATACAGTCAATGGAGAGAGAACATATTATGCCTTCACTAAATGCATGGTGCTAGAGCACAAAGCATACCAAACTCAGAAAGCTAGAGGTTAGTCTACTCCCCCTTGAGCATGCATTTGCAAAAACATTCATTTACTCTTTAAGAGACAAAGAAAAAAAAACATAAGAGCTGTGCTACTTATTTTAGCTCAGGAAGGAGCTAATTTACTTTGTAACATTAAGATTTTGTTTTGAAAAGGCTACAAAACCAAAGCTACTTAAACTTAAGTTTGTGCATATTCTTAAAATTGCTCCTTACTAAAAGTTTCTGCATCAAGTGTGCACTGCAGGTTGTTTTATTGTCATGGGCTGATTTTCAAAACACCTAAGCCCCACACAGTTATAGGGCACAGAAGCTGCTGGCATTCAGCATCTTTGAAAGTCAGGACAGAGCTTAAGTGATTGTGCAGAACAATTAATTTCCCTTGCAGTGTAAGCCAAGTGTTCATTTATGCCCAACAGTAAGACCACAGAAGTTTCATCAAATCAATCAAAATAAACTTTTACAAGTCATAAAGGATTTCAAGGATAACACCAATAGACCAGGCCTGAGTTTCACAGCTAAAAGGACAATACTGCCCATTCTCATTGGTTAGTTCTGGAAGCCCTTTCCAGGAGGATCTGATAAAAGAAAACAAAAGTGAGTTTTGTTGTTAGATTATAGACTGAGATTAAAAGAACATTTCATTTTAAAGTCTTTTGGAAGATAAACTCAGTAGGAAACTGAAAAGCTTGACTAAAGGTCTGCTCTCCTACAAGCACAGTATATCCTTTAATAATTGAGATCTAATTAATGTTTTTTTCACCTGCAGTTGGGAATTGCAGTGTAAGTGTCTCTTCTTTAAAGCAGACTCTCTGCTACTAATAATGACTAAACTTACACAACTGGTGTGCTGCTCCTGTTTCTCATTTTGGTAGTTTTGCATTTGGAAGATGGTAACAGTGGTATTCAAACCAGACTTGAAATTGATTATGGTGCTAAAAAGTGACAACAGCTGGAAGACAGCATGACTCCATAAACCTTCTTTTCCTCCTTACAAACAAACCCCCCCACCAAACTAGCACACTTACAAAAATACAAGTAGTGTCTATTGCTACATTAATTATTCTGTACAGAAATAAAGTATCAAATTAGGGTAAAAATACACTACTTCAATAACACAGAAAAAGCAAAGAGTATTACCAAACTGCAAGTTATTTCTGATACTATCAGACAAGAGAGTTGGACAAGACACTATGTGAGGCAAAATGTTGCTTCACAAATCCATTTTCTTCGTCAAGTGGTAAGAGAAACTCTTCTGTCCTGAGTCCTACTGAATTACTCTTTTGGGTACGAATACATACACGTTTCATGTGCTGCAGAACAGATTGTATGGAAGAGATACCAAGGGCAAGGTGGTTTGTTTTTTTTAGCTTGTCTCAAGTCCTTAGTAACTAAAAATAAAGTAGACAGCAAAAGAAGAGACACAGAGTGTGGGTTTGGTGGTTTGGTTTGAGGGAAAACTCAAAATGGAAATTCCTCTGTCTCCGTAGAAAATCAAGGTTATTAGTATGACAGCTTCAGAATCTTAATTTCTTCACTTAGAACACTATAAATCCGAACAATATTTTGCATCATTTTATCTGCTGCAATTTTAATCTGCTACTACTAGCCCTTAAAGCATTATGTTTTAAAGTTTGTTTTTAAATACTTTGATTTTTTTAAAAAAACAACTCACTGACATTTTTTTCTGAAATTGATTTCTTGTATGAAATAGGATCCTAATTTTTATGTAAGATTTATTTCACTCAGTCTTTGCATGGATAAGTATTAGGAATTCTTCAATCTCTAAAAGGCACAACATCTCACTTGTATTTAAAACCTGACTTGAGATCTGCAATTGCACATATAGTGGTCAACTTCCTATCTAGAAAAAAGACCCTGTTTACAGTAGATCTGTAACTCTTACATGCAATTGGATGATAGATACCACTAGCTTCGTATTTTAAGTATTTTGAATCTGTGTTTGTTGTTACCTTACCTTTCAAGATGAACATAGTGGCGAGAAAGAACATTTTTAATCATAACTACAGTTTTTGCATAGATCTCTGGACCAATCAACCTAGAGAAGTACAGTTTGGCACGAAGAAAATATCCAATTGGCCATAGCCATTCCTAAACAAAGAATGAAAAGAGATGATTATCAAAGCAGTTGGTTTGAAGAGATGACAACACTTTTTCTAAAATTGAAGGAAGTAACTCTTACAGGTCCTTGGTGATAATTGAAACCTTTGGCTACATTGTAGTTGTCATTGTCAAGAGCATTATCATATACTCCACAGTACACCATATCACTGCAAGAAAGAAAAAATGTATTATGCAAACAAAGCCTTAATTAAATATACAGAAAAGGAAAACAGCAACAAACTACAAAACCTGTCATTTACATTTGTTGATGGTTAAGCTAGGGAGGTCTCCCCCAGGTGCTGTACTTTACATGACAATGAAATTCAAAAAAAAGTTTAAATTTGTAGGAAAATGGCCCATGTCTTAAAAGGGCTTAAGAGTCATAATTTTACCCTTTTAATCAAACTGTAGTGCTGTACACTGTATCAAACATAAGTATGTCCTAAGATGCAAATTCAACATCTTTGGTATGATACCAAATTTGACTTGCTTACTGTGAGGCATCCAAAACCACCCAGCCATTGTCCATATAACAAAATCAATTGCATGGACTTATAGAACAGCAAAACATTTGTTCTGGAATGGAAGTATTTCCTGCAGCCTTATTTCATTGGTATAAATGAAGATTTCACACGACCACCCCTGCTCCACATCAAATAATTCCTACTGGTGTATTTCTGATGTTTAGGAATTACCACTTGATCTTATCTCTACTGTACTTACTCTGGGTCTAAGGTTTTCATGCCTAATGGACCAAGAAGCTTTTCCTCTGCTATTTGTAGAGCTTTCCAAGCTCTCTCAGGTGTGAACAACTCAGGGGCCTAATAAAATAATAAAGATTAAATGAATAATCTCTGCATATACATACAAGGCTGTGTATACAAATGCAGGAGACAATAAAAAGCCTGAGTTTTGCATTACTGAATCAACTTCTGGAACCTGAAAGTTAGAGTAAGCAAGAAAACAGAAGGCATCCAGTG
>VZTR01024665.1:0-14152 GCA_013400775.1 Chaetops frenatus | reverse complement strand
CCGGCTCGCCCGAGTCCCCTCCGTGACCCCGGAATCTTCAAGGCAGCCACTGCAAAGTGGGAGGGGAGGCAAAGGCTAAATTTGAAAAGCCTGGAAGTTTGCAATTCCCAGACAAAAGCCACAGCCTCCCGTGGTGCCAGGGAAAAAAGAAAAAAAAGATGGATCTGGAGAATTGCGTTGCCTTTTTTTTTTTTTTTTTTTTGTGAGACCACTTAATGAAGGTTATTGTGAGGAGTGATTTGTGAAGGAAAAGAAAATGTCTGAGTGCTCTGCAGGGTCCGTGTTTTAGCCACAAGATTTGGATGACAAATTCCCAAATAACTCCTTTTTCTTTGATGTGAGGTAAAGACCTTTTCTGGAAGAATTGGATCATCTGTCATTCAAAAAAGCCACGGAGAAAAACCTGGAGGCAAAATGACTCCCCCGTCCTTTAACACGTTTATATCAAACTGGATCGTTTAACACATTTGTAAAACGCGCAGATAAAATGTTGCCATCCCCACGATATTTTCGTTTCCTTGCCTTTTTTCCCCCTCCTTATTACTGACAACAAGGTCAAACTTTACAACCTCATTATCCTCTGCCCTTACATTTCCGCGCTGCACCTACCTGCACCGTGAGGGTTAAAATGTGGAATAATGAAGGAAAATAAATTCTCCGGAGCAGGGATTCAGCACCGGCTCTGCTGATTCCCAAGGACACACAATTCACCCACTCCCCCACCAAGACAGGAGGCAGATAATTGACAACATGATTGAGTCCTTCCGAAGGGGAAAATATGTAATACGTGTGAGTTTTCAGGGAGAAATGTTAAAAACATGAGCGATGCTTTTCAGAGCCGTGAGGGGGGAGAAGAGAAAACGAGAGGCTGACCAGAGCTGTCTCCCTGAATTTAGGGAGAAAGATGTTTCCCCTCGCTCAGCGCCACGGACACCACAACTTTTGATCTAGAAATGAAGAAACGGGCGATAGAAAGAAGTTTACAAATGGAAAGCAACTTTCCGAAAAGAAATTTCGGGGGTTTCCACACCGCGCAGAGATGAACTGCAAGGAGCCTTCGTCCCCTTGTTCAAATTCAAATTAAGCAGCCCTTTGTGCTTGTCTTTTCAAATTTCCTTCCCTGTTTCCATGGGAACCCCCCGGCTGACGAGCCTGGGATGGAGCAGGAGGCCAAGCTCAGCAAGGGGTGTGAAAAGGGGAGGGGAAAAGGGCAGAATTGGGCTCGGGAGGACCAGGATGCCAATCTTTGTCCCCTCACAAAAGGGGGGGTAACCATAGGAACAACTCCCGAGGGGCGCAGGAGGAGCCAAAATGCCGAGATGGGAGGAAAAAGGCAAAGGTGTCTTTAAAAACACGACGCCAGGACTTTTAAAAGTCTTTAAAAGAAACCAAAATTAAAGAAAACTGGAAGGGTTGAGCACCCAGCTTCCTGCTGGATCTACGTCCACTCAATTCCATCAAATTGATTTACAGGAGATCACAGAGAAACTGGGAAGCAATTCCCAAATCCGACAGGAGGATTTAGTGTCCTCCTGTGAAGATGCTGAATATTCCTCTTGACTGAAGGTGTTTTATCCATCAAGGAGTGCTGCATCCCATCCATCCACTCCATAAAAACAGAAATAGCTGCTCCATAAAAAATAGAAATATGGCACGTTTCGATTATTGCACCTCGTAAAAGAGACAGCAGGAGGACGAGCCCTGTAAAACCACTAATAACACAGAAAGGAAAACTTGCTGTTTCTTCAGCAGGAAAAAAAAAAAGGGGAATATAAAAGCAGCAGGTGGTTTATTGAGGATTAAAATAAACCAAAGAAACAACAGCAAATTCTTCACGCCGTGTTTAATTCCTGCAACTCACAGCCATTTGTGTGGATGCTCTTTTGGACGTCAGGAATTCAGGGAGAAAATGGATGAATTTGTAGAATATCACAAATAAATCCCTGTACTGAGCATGAGGAGCAGGTGGAATTGTTGGAGCCACAGAGATGCTCCCGAGGGCTGGAATTCCCAGAGAAGCTGAGGCTGCCCCTGGATCCCTGGGAGTGTCCAAGGAAAGGCTGGAGCACCCTGGGATAGTGGAAGGTGTCTCAAATCCATAAAAACCATCTGAACTTCCTCTAAACTCACCAATGTCTCCCAAAACAAAGAAGGAAGCTGCACCCTTGCCAGCAAGACAAATATTTCTGACAACTGCTGAAATTATTGCAGATTTATTCCCTGGCTTCTCCCTCTGGTGTGGTTTTTCTCTCTGGATCCATCTATCCTGTAACTGCAGCCACCATCACACACCAGAAAAAAAGCTTGGAAAAGCCAATTTCCAACACAAAAAGCACATCCCAGCCAAGCCAACCCTGCTTTCAAGCAGCCAAACATTATTTATTGCCTTTTTTTTTTGCACAAAACCCATACAAAAATGGGAAGGAATATCTTTGACCTCGTGGAAAGTAAAACAAATATTCCCAAAACGCTCCAGCAGCACGACACTCTCTGGCATCTAAATTTCCATTTGCCAAGCTGCAACTGCAACTGTGCAGTGCTTTGTTATTTAACTACTCCAAACAAATCCACCTTTCCTAATAATTCCTCCTTAAGGCTCCACCAGCTGCTGCAGAACGAGCCACAAGGCAGAGCCATCTGCCTCCCTGACCCCAAAAACACCCCCCTGGGAATACATCTTGATTAAGATGTGCAGCATTTACTTTCAACTGAATCTTTACATAAAAGTCGTTTTTTTTTGGTTTTTTTTTTTCCTTCCCCTCTGTTTGCACTGAGCCACGAAGGCTCAGCTTCGTTCTCCTATTTCCCCTTGAATCTTCGTGCAGAATAAATCTTGGATTTAAGCAAATATGAACGTGGTGACACAGTGTGCAAGCACTGGTTTTTTATCCATTTAACAAAAAACCCCCCCAAACTTTTCTTCTCTTTGTTTTTCCTCTCACTGCCACAGTCAGCATTTTTTCAAATACTCATGTGGCATCTTGTTCTCATTAATAAACATAAAAGACTAAAAAAATCAGTGTTTCTTAAATTATTCTCTGGGGAAGATGAGTTAGCCAGAGGGGAAAAAAAAATAAAAAATCAGGGTTTCTTAAACCTATGATTTTGCTTTAATATTTGGGCACTGGTGATCTCCAGGCAGGAGTTTGACCCCTTTGTGTGCTCTGTGTTCATTTTAGAAGGAAATCTCTTTTCAGTGCTGCTTCTTTCAGGCTGCTCTGTGAAGCTCAGCCCTGGGGTGCCTTTATTTGGTTTCTTGGCATTATTTCATGTACAGAGACTGCTTCATTTCATTTTTCCATCAAGGAAGGCTCCATCCCACCTGGAAATGCTGGATGTGGGCAGGGAAACCTCCCACCACCCCAGGGTGCTCCAACCTGGCCTTGGACAGTTCCAGGGATGGGGCAGCCACAAATTCTCTGGGAATTCCATTCCAGCTCCTCACCACCCTCACAGGGAGGAATTTCTTCCCCATTTTCCATCCTCTGGCAGTGGGAAGCCATTCCCTGTGTCAACTTTCAGAACTACCACATCCCCCAGGCACAAATCACTGCACACAGCAGCAGCATCAACCTAAAATTCCATCTTTTGTGCATTTATTCCTGGATATTACTTTGTCTGGATTAACTGCCCCCAAAGATTCCCAGAAAAAGCTCCTTCCATTTCTTCCTGAAACCTCCACCAACCTCAGAGCAGATCCATAAAACACAGAGCCCTGTGTTTTATCTGAATGCACATTATCACCTCCCGTGGCTGCTCCTCCTGCCCAAACAACCCAAATTATTCACTCTTCGTGGAATTTGCAATATTCACTCCGATTATCTCTGGAAAACTGCATTTTCCTGTGAAAAGGATCCAGTGGGTGGCTCTAACAACAAGCTCTGCTCCCTGGGAAACCTCGTTTTCCAAAATTGTCAGGTCACGCTCGTTTTTTGTAGAAAACCTTCTGGGGGGATGTAACAGCTCTGCTTCTTCCCAGATTGTTCCTTTCCCACCCAGGATTTCACCTTTGCAAGCCACTGGTGCCCTTTGCAGATCCAGAGGCTGCTGCATTTCAAACAGAGCAGCCCCCAGGTACTCCCAGAGCAGGAATTCCCAAGGACACCACCAGCAATTCCTCCCACCTCTGCCATTCCAGCTTGGCTTTAACAACCAAATCAAACCTTTTAAAAGCTTCACGTGGAACTGTCCCCGAGGTAAAAAAAAAACCAAAACCAAACAAACTCCAGCTGGGGGGTGAGAGAATATAAAATGAATGAAAGAGAAGGTTTGAATCAGCTGGAGCACAGCTGACACCCCTGTGATCCTGCAGGGCTCCATTGTTGTGCAGGGATCACCGTCCTACAGGCTAATGAGAAAATTAATCCTTGCTGCAAATTAGTGCCTAAGATCAGGGTGCTCACAAAGCAGCAGCTGATTAAAAAAAAAAAACAACACTTTTCCAGTAGTTTTGTGTGCCTGGGAGTTCGGGAGTGAACTGAGGAATACAGAAAGCCAAGGAAAAGTGGGAAATTTGGGGTATTTTAAGTGGGAAATATGGGATAAGTAGGAAATTCGGGAGATATATATATATATAAAGTGCATAGGGAAGGCAGAAGAAAATAAGGAATGAAGGTGGAATAAAGGGGATAAGAAGTGAAGGGTTTTCCATTCCACATTCTTCCCATCCTTGGGGATTACTAGGAAGGAAACACCACTAAATGAGCCACTTAATAATACCTGTCCTACCTCTGCTGGAAAAATTCCTCTTATCCCAGATCTTGAGATTGGACTGGGAATAAATATAGCTATGCCTTCTGCTGATGCCATTTTAAGCACACTCTGGTTCTTTTCTAATTAAATAGAAGATAAAAAAATGAACTAAGACTCCAAAAGTGACAAAAATAGGGCTGGCAAGGGCACACAACTCTGCAGCTCCGTGGCAGGTCAGTGAAATTCTCCTCTGTGAGCACCAAAGCAGGCAAGAAAACCACTAAATCTGAAATAAAGTACAAAAAATCAGCTGTTCTCACATCTGCAGTTGGATATTTTGTGGTGAATTAACTGGCTCTGCTTCTAAATATTCCAAAGATCCACGACTGGAGGGTTTATTTATTTATATCAATGCCACGATTCCTTGGTGACCCCTGGGAGCACATGAGTGGACATCACTCCTCTGCTCTTCCACCTTCTTCCCAAATCAACTCCAGGATAACCCAGTTTCTCCTTTTCCACCTCCTGGCATCCCCAAGTGCCAACTGCTGCTGTTTTTTGGATAGGGAAAATGGGAATGGAGAGCAGAGGATGAGCTGTTATCTCCCTGGCCATATGGTGAGTGCATCAGCTCCTTTTTAGAGCCTTTGACCTCCAGTTTAATCCCAAAAGAAAACTCAGGTTCAGCCCTCAGCCATGTCTGGCTCCTGTCCTTTAAAGCCTCTTTGATCCCCACCATCATTTGTAGGATGCCATAAAAATCAGGGGGAGGAAAAGGAAGTGCTGGCAGTTTATTTAATTCTGAAAGCTTGGCAATCATCAAATTAAACTGCTTTTCTTCACCAGTGACAAAAGCTGTGGCTGAGTGGCCACAGGCTCCAGCAGGCCACCAAATTCCACGTTTTCTGCTCAAAATATTTGCCCCCAAAAACTGCATTAAAGCAGACAAACCCCACCACTGCTCGCTGCTCCCACGTGCCAGCAATTGCTCCAAAGCTGGAGGAATTCTTCAGTGGAAAAGGGACAGAAAATGATTTTTTGGAGCAATAATAACCCAAAGAAATGGGTAAACAAGGTCAGGTCCCTGGGGGAGGGAGAGGGGTAATTTGACTTCTCCATCAGCCCAGGATTTATGGATTTATGGAACACAGGGAGCTGTGGGAGCAGCACCATCCAAATGCTGCAGCATCCTCGGGAGTATCTGGGAGTGGAGTTTTACCAGCACTGCTAAAACCAGCTACTCCTGATGATGGATATTGGCAAAAACCAGCTTTTCCTGATGGATATTGGCAAAACCCAGCTATTCCTGATGGATATTGGCAAAACCCAGCCTGTCAGCAGGTTCTAAAAAATGTCACAGACACCTCAGAGCACTCTGGGTGTGACAGCAGCCCAGGGAAGCAGGAGTGACCCTCTGGAGCTGGGAAATTCCCTGGACAGCTCCCAGCTCTGGACAGCTCATCCCAGCCACAGGGATGGGGAATTGCTGCCCTGGACAGCAGCACCTCATCCCTGGGCTGCCACCACTCCTCCATTGCTGCTTTTGGAGCAGCAGAGGTAAAATAATTCTCATTTCAGTCTCTGCCAGAGGCAGGTTGGATTGGTGTTTGTCCTGATCCTTCGGGGATATTTGGGAATAAAATAATGCTCCAAGCCCCTGGAATCACAAACCCTCCCTCCGATTCTCCTGGATTAAAGTACAAAGCTTCAGGAATTATCTTTCCCAGGAGTAAATCAAGGAGCAGGAGCTGATTCCAGCAGGGGCTGGAGCACACTGAGGGACCCTGATGGAATATTCCACTTTCAGTGCTGAGAGAAGGGAGATTTAGTTGGGATATTGGGAGAAAAATCCTTCCCTGGGAAGGTGGGGAGGCTCTGGAAGAGAATTCCCAGAGAATTTGTGGCTGCCCCTGGATCCCTGGAAGTGTCCAAGGCCAGGCTGGAGCAGCCTGGGATAGTGGGAGGTGTCAGGGGTGGAACTGGATGAGTTTTGAAGTCTCTTTTATCCCAAACCATCCTGAGATTCCCTGATTTTACTGATTCTCTTACCTAATGATGTGACTTTAATATAATTATGAAGGAATTACCTCAGCTTAAAGTCTCAAAAAGGCAACTGATCTGGTTTATTTTCAAGAAATAATAAATAAGTTTTTAAGCCATCAGCAGTACTGGAAGAGAAGTAAACTGAATTTATTGGTGGCAAGACAACAGCTACAATAATCCTCATTTTTGCTTTACCTCCACTCTGGTGTACTGTGCCCTTTTAGAGCAAACCAACTGCATTTTTCTCGGTTGGTTTTTTTTATATTTTATTTTATTTTTATCAGGAACTGCTGTGAAAAAGAGCTTCTGGAAATGAGAGATTTACAAGGCCTTCTCTCCAGTACACAAAATGAATCACCCTGATTCTGTTTCTACATTATTTTATGTTCCCAGCAACCAGGGAGGGGGCTTGGAGACCAGAGATGCTCCCAGAAAATGCCACAATGCAACATTTAACAGGCTTCAATCACCACTTGAGTGCTCCACAAGGCCTGAGTCATTAAATAATGCCTAAAAAGCCAAATAATAAAAAATTCCCTCCTCCTAAGTATGTATTAAAGTGCAAGCTAATTTAACACAAAGAATGGGAATGTATTTATGAAAAGCTGTGGATTTTCAGTCCTTTTTTTTTTTTTCCTGCTCCAAACTCTGAAGTTTTGGGAGAATTTAAGCTTGATCAAGCCTTGTTTCCCTGACAGCATTCACCTTTTCTCAGAAGTGGCCCATAATCCATCCCCAGACTGGAATTAGCACCTTAAATGCTGATTTTTATTGGCAAAAAGGGAGTGTTAAAACACACCCACGCCACCCACTCACCCGTGCTAAGCCTAAGGACGGCTTTGGTGTTAATTGCTGCATTTCATGCCAGGTAATTCCTGCTTTTAACTCGGGTTTTGCACCACAGAGGGCAGAGAAGCAACGCTCAGCCTTCCTCAGTTCCCCTCTCCGTGGCAGAAAGCACAATCCCACAAAAATCAAGATAATGGCACCAGGATTGTTCTGGCTCAGGCTGAGGCTCCATGGAATTATTGCTCCTCTTCCAGCAAATGGGTTTTAAGTAGAAATTCAGTTTCTGACAGTTTCTCTTTAAAGCACGTGCAACAGAAAGGCTGGGAAATGAGCAGGATGCTGGGCATTACCAGGGAAAAATGGGATTTTAGTCAGAAATGGTGTTCACACCCCGGGTGATGTGCTCTGGACAAGGACAAGGCTAGGAAAAAAAAGGGAGAGGGGAAGGGAATTCAAATTATCCCAGGAATGGAGCAGGAAAATTGCAGGAAGGAAGGCCAACACTTGGAGGAGGACACTGCAGGGAAAAAGCTGGAACGATTCCACTGGGAGAGGAAAAACCTGGGGGATAAAAAAAATGAGGCTTCCAAAATCTCAGGAGGGTTCAACTGCACCACAAACCAAAAAGGGGATTGAAGGAAACCAGCAGGAAAATGGTTTCCAATAGGTTGGAGAATAAGTAAGTAAAGAAAGTAATTAAATCCCAGGATGGTTTGGGTGTGAAAGGAGCTTAAATCCCATCCCATCCCAAGCCAAACACCTCCCATTATCCCAAGGCTGCTCCAGCCTTTCCTTGGACACTCCCAGGGATCCAGGGGCAGCCTCAGCTTCCCTGGGAATTCTGTGCCAGGGCCTCAGAATTTGCCAGAACTAATTCCAAATATAATAAATATTATCTTAATCAAATGAAATAAAATGCACTCCCCTTTTTGCTCCGTGTTCAGGATCATGGGAATCTCCAGCCCCATCCAAAGGAGCCACTGCAATGCAAGCCCACAGTTCCTCCAGAAAAATTTAAGAGAAAGAACCTCAAATATAAAAAAAAATAAAATAAAAATCCACCACATCTAATCCCAAATTCTTTCATGGACAGACCACACAGAGCTGGAGTTTTGTATTATTTAACAAGAGCAATGAAATTCAGTTTCTGGGCTGCCAGAAAGAGCATTCCAAGATGAAAATTCTGGATTGTTCTCTCATTTCCCAATGTGCAGCACCCCAGATTTACCCACGAGGGGTTCCCAAGTATTTTAGAAAAATACAAATAAACCACACCTGCACAAATCCCTCATGGAATTTTGAACAGGTTGAGAGGAAGACTTGGTTAAGATTCTGAATTTCTATTCATTTTAATCATATCACAGAAATCCAAGTAAGGAAACTCATTGGGTAGGATGGAGAACAGACTGAAATATAAACCAGACTTTAGATATTTAAAATAACAAGAGTATTTCCCACTCAGTCATATTCAATTAGGCAAAATCTTGAATACTTTGACTATTTAGAATATGATATTTGGGGTTACATTTCAATTATTCATTACCTTGATTGTTTTTTTTTCTTGGATTGACTATTTAGAATGTGATATTTGGGGTTATATTTCAATTATTCATTACCTTGATTGGTTTTTTTTTTGGATTCTCTTTTTAAATAATGATATATTAGGGGCTATAATTATAATTATATGTTTATGAATTTTTTAATTAAATTCTCTTTACCTNTGGATTGACTATTTAGAATATGATATTTGGGGTTATATTTCAATTATTCATTACCTTGATTGGTTTTTTTTTTGGATTGACTATTTAAAATATGATATTTGGGGTTATATTACAATTATTCATTACCTTGATTTTTTTTTCTTGGATTCTCTTATCAATTACTGATGAACTAAAGACCAAAATTACACATCAATGTTTATGAAAACAAGAAATAAATTCAGTTTACCTCCATGGCCAGAGCTGCTGTTTGCTGGTCGTAGTGGTTGAGGAGGTTGGGCATGAAGGTGGTGTTGTAGGGCAGGTCCTGGCACATCCTCAGGATGATGGGCTCACAGGAGAACAGGCTGTGCCCTCCTGTGGGGACCAGCCAGGCACCCCAAATCCACAGGGAGCAGAGCACAGAACCCAGGGCCATCCTCCCACAGCGGGCACGGGGCTGCAGCCCGGCCAGGGAGATCTTCCAGCTCCTCATGGATCCCAAATCCTCACAAAAATATTCCCAGCCTTTGCTTCAGGTTCCTCCCAGCTGGAAGAGTTTGTGTGTTCAGCATCCTCAGCTCAAGTCCAGGTGATGCATTTGGGGCAGATGTGGGAGGGATTTTCCCTTTTCCTTTCTCAATCCTCTGTGGCATGAGGTAAATATTAAAATTTCAACCACATTCCCACACCATGGAGCCCATGGTGACAGGGCAGCACTCCAGGGGCTTCCTGCTTTTTTTTTTTTCCTGGAAAACCTGGAGCACAAAACACAACAGAGAGAACACACTGAAAAAACCTGGTCATCCATGAAAATATTAAAATATTTCACCTCTCAGTTCCTAAGCTGGCAGAGAAATTGCTTCAAGTTCTCCTGTGCAGGGCTAAAAGGTCCTTCTGCAATTTTAATCCTGTTGGTTTTTTTTTTGGTTTTGTTTTTTTGTNTGTTTTGGTGGTTTTTTTGGGTGGTTTTTTTTTGTTTGTTTGGTGTTTTTTTGTTTTGTTTTTTTTTTGTTTTGGTGTGGGGTTTTTTTTGGTTGTTGTTTTTGGTTCTTTTTTGGGGGGGTTGTTGTTGTTTTTTGTCTTGTTTTTGTTTTTGTTTTTTTCTGGAGGAAATGAATGGAAGATGAAAAAGAACTGAATGGACGAATTTGACAGAAGATGGAAGGATTTGATGGAAGAAAAACACCCCCCCCAAAAAAATGGTGAAAACAAGGGGATCACATTGATCCTGACAGAATAATTTCAGAAAACCCCACACTTTCAGCCTGGCCCCAGTGAAACCAGGCTGTGACTCAGCAGCTCTGCTCACACCGATAGCATCACCTTCCTTCCCTGCACAGCCTCGGAACTCCTGAGGAACAATTCTAAAACAAAAACAAAAACAAAAAAAGCAGTCCCCAGCACCACCCCACAAGTCCCAGCTCATCACTGGCCTGCCCAGGGAGCTTTTGGCTACCTGGCCTTAAATGTGCCACTTTAATCTGCTTTTGATTTTGTTGTTGTGGTCCCAAAGCCATTTGAAGTGCTCCACAAAGCACCCCAGCAGCTGAGGGTAAAGGCAGAAGATGTTCCCTGACCACCCCTTTTCTCCCAAAAAGGGGAATTTCAGGGTTGCTCTGCCAGTTCCACTCTCCCTGTGGAGCCAATTTAAACAGGAGTCACTTCCTGGGGCTGGATCTGGGGGGTTTTTTCAGCTGAATGGGGAATCAGCAGATTCTGCTCGTCTACAGGAGAAACTCTTTTAAAATTGGAGGTAGGAAAAGCTCACAGAGCCCTAAGAGTACAAAGAAGCCCCTTTTTAACAACAATTTTGTCCTAAAATGGTAAAATTTACAAAAAACAGCTGCTTTAAAGTGAATTATCATTGAAAAAGTAACAGAAATTCAGAAAACCCCAAGTTGTCCACTAATATTCCCAAAAGCAGGCAACCACAAATCTGAACGGATCCCAAATCTTAAGAAAATGGGAGTTTTTCCTCAAAAAAAAGTTTCTCCTTTCTGCCTCTATAGTGAGAGATAGGAAATATTTAATTACCAGACAAGTGCTGCTATGCACATTTTTATTCACACAGGCCCATTTTTTATGGCCAGAAAAAAAATGAAGGTTTTAAAGCCTTGCTGCAGTTTGTGGGTTGGACTGGGTAATCCTGAGGGGTTCCTTCCAACCTAAACAATTCTGAGTTTCTCTGTGGGAGGGGAAAGGGTTTGGCTGGAGCTTTTTGAACACAGGCTGGTTAAAAACAAACATGCAAAGAGGGAGGAAAAAATAAAAATACCAAGCTGCTAAAGATAACCACGTTAAATTCAGTTCATTGACAACTTTGCTTTCACAGGCTGCTTCTCCCTCTCTCAGGGATTGGCAGGGAAGCCTTGGTTGAGCACTGAAAATAGGGGGAAAAAATAGAAATAGAAGTTCCAAATTCAGGGAAAACAAAATATGAGAAAGAAAAGAAAAAAAAAAAACAAAGCAGAAAAGAGAAAAAGAGAATTACCTACACACTTGAAGTGGTAGAAGCAACACAGCTCCAATCTCAGCTGGGATTCTGAAATGTTGCTGTGAGCTCAACACACTGAGCTTTAAAAGATCCAAATCAGCCACAATATTTAAGATATTGTGCAACCACACCTGATTTTAGGCCAATTTCAAGTTGATATGAGCTTGGAAAGCTGTGTCCTTCTGATTGAAGAAATGCCATTTCTCAGACTGACTTTTCAATAATTTGGCAACTCCCAAAAGGAACAGGGGGCTGAGCTGTCCCATCTGGAGCCTTCCTGCACATCCCCACCTCATGACCAAAAAATCCCAACTTACAGACAGATAAAACCAATTCCTGCTTAGTTTTGTGCAGTTCCTTGGCAGAAAAATGGTCTCTTCCAACCCAAACCAGTCTGTGATCCCATGTTGGACAAGGTGCTTCATTCCCTTGGTTTTAATATTTTAATAACCCAAACTTAGGGAAAAAAAAAAAAAAAAGCCTTTTTGAGTTTGTTGGCATCTCCAGAACTCTAGATTCCCAATTATTTTGTTGTTCTCCTCAACCAACTCCAAAGGATTTTATTTCCCAATTTGAGTGAGGTCCCCTTGCAGTGTGGATGAGGTTTTTTTTGCTCGCTGTAATTGAGGTGTAACTGCAGTGATCTGTAAAAAAACCTTCACACACAAAAAAAGGTTCAGAAGCAACCTGAGGTGAACTGTGCTCACACCAGTTCAAGTCTGCACCACAAAAATTGGGGAAATCCAGGTCAGGATGTGGAGTTTAGGGAAAAACTCCAAGAATAGCTCCATAGAAATCGTATTAATGCCACACTGAACAGCAGGATCCAAACAAATCCACCTCTCCCTCTGCCTTCCCCACCACCTCAAGCTGAAGAAAACGTGCAAAAGCAAAGATTCAACAAACCACAAAAACAAACAAACAAGCAAAAAGTTTTAACCACGCACAAAAAGCAGGAAAAAATTTCATTTCATCGTGTCCTTTCAGGGTTTTCCATTTCACATTCAAGATATTAATTGCAGTACCATAAATAAAACTAAGGATGCATTTACAAGAGATGGGAAAGCACATCAAGCCAGACAACCTGGCCCCTGGGACAAACTGAAATAATTCCAGGTGAAATGAAGCAAAAAGAGCAGGATTCCATTGCGAAAGGAGCCTATGGATGATCCATTAATTGGTGCAGACAGATGGGTGCTGTAATAAGCAATCCTCAGTGACAGGAGAGCTCCTCACCACCACAGATCCAGTTTGTGCACTCTTGGTTAAGCCTCTGCATAGGAGATTTGGTGGTTATTTTTGTGTGTCTATAAAAACAAAACACTTTCGGTGACACTGGGGTGGGGTGGGGGGGTAAAGGAGGAAAGGGAGGCCTCCCCTCCCACCACAAGCACTGCAAATAAAATGCAGGCAAAAGGAGCAGTTTGTTGGTGTGGTGGTGGATTTTTACATTATTTATCAGCAGGAGAAGCCCATCCAATTCTTGCTGGAAAGGATTAATAAAGACATGCAGGGACAATTATTATAAACGGTGAAAATCAGGAGGAGAAAGGGTCGATTCCCACAAGGAAATTTCTTTCAAAAGATAAATTTCAAAGTTCCTAAGGGAGCAATGAGATGGGAAAAAAAAAAAATCATCAAGACTTTAGAAAGAAAGGATGCAGGGGGGTTATAATCTGTCCCAGAGAAAAAGGGAGATAAAACAACAAACCAGACCCCTCCTGCAGGAGAGGAAAATGTCCCCTCAGCTGCTCCCCACCCAAACCTGACCCCGGAGAAAGGAGAGGAGCTCACTCATGGCACACAAGCCCTGCCAGCTCTTCCCCAGCCCTTTCCCACCCACACGAAGGCACAAAAGGAGAATAAATTATTCTCCCAGCTCCATTTTAATTAATTACTCAGTGGGAAAGAAACTCCAGTGCTGCTCCACTCCTGCTTGGTCTTGAGGGAACCACACCGTAATCCCCCCACATGCCCCGTTTCAATTAGGGGCAAAGAGGGAGGATGGAAAGGCAGAGACAATCCTGGGGAGATTTTCCATGATTGTCACGGAATCCTGGAATGGTTTGTGTCGGAGGGGACTTTAAAACTCCTCTAATTCCAAGCCCCCCACCACGGGCAGGGATGCCCGTCGTTAGATCCGGAGGGACAGGTCTGTCTCCTGTCTCCGTGAGCTCAATACCCCATGGCAAGGGCCTGGAGAGGGAAATCCTGCAGCTCCCTGCGATGGGAAGCAGGCAGGCTGAGCCAGCATCCCTTTTGGAAAGGCACAAGGAACAAGTGCACAGGCAGCAGAGGCGGAGGCGGACCTGCATCCCCTCACATCGCTGCCGCACGGCCGGGCCGATCCATGCCCGGAACACCCGCAGCGCTGTCCCGGGGGGATCCGGGGAGAGCACGGGCAGCGCCGGCATCCCCCGAGCCCTCAGCCAAG
>VZTR01024662.1:207961-235177 GCA_013400775.1 Chaetops frenatus | reverse complement strand
AACCCCATTTATCAAGGGTCCGTTGGCTGTTATACCTCCCAGTTTGCCATATAGGGCTGTGTTCTAGCAAGTTCCCCATTCTCTGTGTTCCCATTGGTTGGTGCCCCTGTCTGTCTCCCCTGACTACTTTCCCTATCGTTCTGTACATTTATCCTTCTGCCTACCCTTCTCACCTATCAGTTCCCGCTGTCAAACTCTGCGCCCTCTATACCTGTATCTAACCCCTGGACCCCTCAGATCCCGTACTCTTTGTCCCTGGACCCCTTCAAGGTGTGGACCTAATAAACTGCCACTGGAGATCTACACAAAGAACCCCTCCTGCCTCCGTCGTCTTTATCACCAACAAGCTGCGTGTGCGAGTGTGTGTGCACCCTCAGCCTGCCTTCCCCTGTGGAGGCACTTGTGGAAGGTAGCGGTGTCGAGCCACCCGTGCCACACTGCTATACACCCCTTTTCATGAGTTCCTGGCAGCACCTCTTTCATGCACAATCTTACTCACGCCTATCATATCTTTTGCCTATCGTGATATGCAAAAGCACAATGTCATGGAATATCTGCATAGCACTCATCTGACAGGGCTTATACATGAGTATTCAGTCATGTGGCAGACGTGTTAATGTATTGGTCACTTGATGAGAGCGCATCTCATGACATCAAGAGCTACACAACTCAGCCTGCATGGGGAAAAAAGGATTGATTGCTGTGGTTTCCAGAGTTACAGTTCTGCAGGTTGCTTCTGGCCTGAAGAATCCTTCCTTCTGCAGTACATGCTATTGGTTTCAACAGAAAACTACAAATAGTTAGGCAAGTGTCTGCTGGTTTTAACATTACTCTAGGAAACTGCAGATGCTTTTTTAAAAGTCTTTCAATGTGAAAAAGAACTGCAATTTATAATTCTGACTTTGAAGCTGAGTGCTTTTTTACTCTTCTAAAAAAATTATGCATATTACCTTCTCTGTCAGCTGTCCACTATTTCAATGTGATCCACATTCAGAAAGATCCAGACTTCCAGACCACAAAACAAATTACTTATATAGACAGGTAGATGGAGCAGTGGGATCTGAATTACAGGTCTCTGCAGGTAAAAATTATTGTAGCACCCCTGAAACAAAGAGTTACTGCAATCTACAGGAGTTCAAATCCCAGTAGGAACCTGGTTTGCAGCTTCACTAAAAAAAATCAATGTGTTTCTCATTGTAGAAAGATTGTTGCAAACTTCTCATTTGTATTAAAAATCACGTAGTTAAAAAAATAAAGAGGTGATCCTTGCAAAAAGCTGAAGTTTCTGCACTACGAGGATCTTTTTTTTTCTTGTGTGTGTGCCACTTTGCTGGGTGGAACTCTTTGGTTGGTTTTAGTGTGGGTTTTGTGTGTTTGTTTTGTGCTGAGTTTTCTTATGAGATTTTTATCGGTTTGCTTTGGTTTTTTGGGGGGGTTGGTTGGTTAGTTGATTTTCTGTTGTTTTGTGGTGCTTTTTTTATCTAGGCCATAAAACACAGGCTGTCATCAAGACCACATTTTTGTCTCTTCAGAAAAAGCAAGATTTTTTTTCTTCCTGATTAAGAAGATTAAAGGAAAGCTTGGGCAGTGATCTATATTTAAATATAGTTTTTGCATTAACAGGAGTACAATAAACATGGAAGAAGAGTGTGTGCATCAAAGAAAAAGGAGAGAGACAATGTTTCTATCTATTAGGAAAGAAAAAATGAATAAAATTAGTTTTCACAGGATTATTATTATTAAAGCTACCTTTTTTTCTGTAACCAAACAATAATAAGTAATTATATTATGCAGATGAGCTGTGAAGGTAATGAATAAAGTGCAATGCAATACAATGTAAGATTCTGCAGACTATGTAATTATTTTGAGAAATTAGTGCCATCAATTAGCCTCCCTTCACAGCATGCAGTCAGTAGATTATTCTTTTATACAGCTTGATAATTGAAATCTATCTGAACAATAAATAATATAGGTTATACAACATACCACAAGCAACATGTTAAATTTTTTTTTTAAATAAAAACAAACACACACACACACATACACAAAAAACAAAGACCATTAACTGTTAGGAAGCAGTAATAAAAAGAAAAATAAATGTGTGTGGACAGCAGAAAGCCCAAGGTAGTAATGAGAATAAGTAATGCTCTACACCTAAATTCTGGCCTCATTGCAGATCTTCTTTGTATAATGCAGTAGAGTTAATGCATTGATGAACCAACACTATCTGAGTTATTATATGTACCTTTAGTCAAAAATCCTATAAACACATTACAATTTCTAGGTCCTTGATGTTGTATAATGCAGTATTAATTTATTTTCTTCATCTCCCCACTCTTGAAGTTGCTAGTTCCATTCCCCTCAGACTGAATGCCATAGCTACAGTGACTTCAGTGCTGCAGAAACAGTGCTCCAGCATACAAAATGTTGATAGGCCAGAGAAATCAGTACCTCATTCATGTTGAATAGACTGTGTTCCATAGCGTATAGTTTGAAGAACTATATATTCATGTTAAAGTTTGGTAATGTACTACACAGCTCAAAGATAACTTACAAACAGGTACATAGGTAAGCAAATAAGCAACTAGAAAATCTCTCTCTTGCAGGAAAAAAAACATTCATTATTCAGGACCACATTTGTAAGAAACTTACTAAAAGGAAATAGAAATAGCATCAGGAATTATCAAAAGCATAGGCATATAATCTGCAATGATCTTACAATCCGTTTTAATATAAAAAACCTTCTGCATGATTATAAAGCAACAATCAAAAATTAAAGAGATTGGTGGAGGACGTATAGCAGTAAATGATGCTGTACAAACATATCTCTTTCTGGTCTTCCTGTATTCTTGTGGTACACCTAATTTTGATCTCTACAAATTTAGAATGAATATTAAAAACTTGCAACCAGAGAAAATGCATTAAGAAAAGCAGCACAGCTGAGGATGTGAGACACTTGAAATCTATTAAGGAGGAAAATCAGAAATTTCACTAAGAACACAGGCTGTATATTAATTTGTTTCACAATTACACTATGATATTTGATACATAACCCAAAAAAGAACAAGAAGAAAAAAAATATATTGTAAAGAATAGATTTCACACAAAACACAAAGGGCATTTTCCATAACACTTCCCACCAACATTAATTAAACTAACACAATCTGCAAAACAAAAATTTTATAAAGATCCTATTGTATAGCAAAAAGGATTCTTGGCACATTTATACCATTGGTTAATACAGATGGAGCAGAAACATGGGCATTCTCCAAGAATATCAAGTATCAGTTAAAAGCTGAGCTGTAAAACATGAAAAGATTTATGCATAGAGTACTTCTGGAAGCATACCAAATCCTGAAAGGTCTTAGTTCTGGTACTTGAAGAAGAAGCCCTTGAGTATTTCAGACATAATAAAAATAAGACTACAGACCCACAAGTTATGCCAAGTGAATTCTAGTATGGTCCTAGAATCAGATAGGAAAAAATGGAGACTATGAAAATGAACAACAAAGTCATCAAGGTAAAAGACATGTTGGAGACTGTGAATAAGCAAGTGTAAGAAAAAACCGTAAATGTAAATAACCACTAATCTACAGTGCAATGTAAACTATCCAAGGCTATAATAAGCGCTGTCAATGATAAATATTCACTTAGAAGCTATATGAACATATTATGCAGTATTTTCCATGCAGTGCATAATGCAGTGTAATAACAACAGTGAACACCGCAGAAACATGTTACGTCTCTCCTACAATATTGATGCTGTCATACTATTCCTTTAATGGAAGAAAGTTAGACATGCTTCTAGCTATTTGAAGTCAGCCTTCCATTACATGTTGCTCTCCTGTGTTACAGATTAGAGATCCTTCTCATCTAACAAGCAAAATTAAAATTGTTCATACCCTCTTTAAGAGGGGAAGAAAAATTTGCATGAAAAGTTAGTTCTATGTAAATTATAGTCACAATACTTAGAAGACTGCCTAGCTTTGAAACTATTTGAAAAACCTTGGTTCCTCTTTCTTCAGCCCTGACCTTTGGGTCAAAATGCATTTCCACTGGGTGGGGGTTTCTTGAAGGAATAACACACCCTAGGAGGGAGAAGAATTGTGCGTTTCTGATTTTTAATTTTTGTTGCCTTTTCAAAGTCTAGATTTTCAAAGTCCTTAAACTAATCTTTAATCAGAAATACTTGCATCAGATTCCATGGAACTACTGGTGAACTTATTCTATATCATATTCTAAAACAAGTTGTTGAAACTGAATTGGGAGGCACAGTTCAAAATGACAAATTTTGTTTAATTTGTAGCACTAGGAAAAAATCCTTCCTCAGCATTCTGTGACATCTTAGATAGACGTAAAATATTCAAGCCAACTATATTCTTTAAACTAATTTCACCTTTTTCTTTTATCCATCACTGTGGGTAATGATTGTGTACACTATTACAACCCACTGAAAATAATATTTGTTTTTCTTACATTAAAATAACTTAGTATCTTTACTTCTGGGCCTGAGTGAGCTTCATCTAGAGATTCCTGCTTAAAATAGATTTGCTCCTTACTACTAATATATGAAACTTTAAACTCCAAGAAGATAATTTAGCAACAGGTTATTAACATTGCAGCTAATGAACTAATGTGAACTAATGCACATAAAGCAACATGAACTGTGAAAAGGAGGGTTTGCAGTTTTTTCTAGTTTGACATTCCAAAACAAATAGTTGTCTGTAAGCCTGTAGTGTATTTTATTTTCTTGAATGTGTTCAAATAAATAAGAAATGCTAGCTCAGTCCAAAAAGTCATCTTTTCTGATGTTTTCCTTTTAACATTGCCTGATGTAAGACCTATAGGACATCACCACAAAAAGAAATTAATAAATCATAATATAAAGAATAATTTGGTAAAAATTAGGAAAAACTCTTCATCAAAAATGTTTATTTTTAATCTCAAAAGGTGCTAATCTCCAACATGATATACAGTCCCCACATATATACCAAATGCTTTATAAATTTCATATAGGCTTGAATTTATTTTAGTCCAAGAGAAAGTCCTTAGTTCTCCTGCTTCTTCCTCTGATGTAATACATTTAATAAAAAAAAAAATCCTTCACTATGATTTGAAAGCAAGCTCAACTCCTTCATGTGCCTTTAGTTGAAGTATAGTGACACAGTGAATACAAAGATTTCATTGTTTAGTCTGGTTGTTTGGTTTTGGGGTTTTTTTAAAGAAAATACAGCAGTCCATCTGTATTAGGTAGGTGGAACATATTACTAAAAAGAGTATAAATAACCCCCAGCTTTATAACCCAGAGGCTGCTGACTTTTGTGAATTACCACCCGGCACCCAGACTTGCAACTCCGTAATAATCTACAACATCAACTCTGCATGCAGTTGGCTCTTGCACACTGGGTTACGAACCCTGTTTTGGAATAACAGTAGTAGTAACACAACTGACTGGCAAAAATGAAATGACAATTTTCCATAATCTCAGTCTTCTTTTAGTTTGGATGCCATTTCCATTTCCTTTAATTTTATCCATAAAACCTTTGACTGGAAAAAATGTGTCTTGTCTTTTAAACTGGCACAAACCATGCTAATTCTCTCATTCAGCAGAAGTTACACATATGCTTAATTTCATCAGCTTTGAGTAGTCCCACTTGAGGATCTTTGCTCTTAAAACCAGCTTTAAAATTGTGTAGTTTTTTAAAATTTCCATCGATCTACAAGGTGCACCCTAATTGTTCTCAAGAAATTAAGGCAGAAGATGGAAGATGCTATAAGTTATTATAGTGCTTATCAAAAGCTGCAATTTATTAAACTCAAAGGAACTTGCCAAAATTCCACTAACTTCCACTTACTCACCCAAATCCTTTGCTCCAAGTAACGGAAATCATAAAGGATTTTTCTAGAAGCACCAAAGTTTCCAAATCCTTATATTTTGGTTTTCCTTTTTCTTCCTTGAGGGACTATGGGTCCCCTTGTTTGATAAACAATAAAATGGTTTTTCACCAGGTCCAGTGTGGGAACTCATACAACTGCTGAAAGGATGCCACTCCACTTGAGCATCATCCTGGTAGACTCAAAAAGTCCTGCAAAACTGTTTCTTTCCTGAGTGTGCAACAAACCCTGAAAATGCCAGCTCACGGCCCTGAATCTGGCTGATTATTACCTTTGCTATTTATTCAGTTATTTACTAGTGAAGCCTTTTTGGGGGCAGGGAGAGTGGGAAGGCATGCCATGCAAACGTTCGATACATGAGGGCAAAGGCAGCCGTCTGGTATTTCCTCTACGCAGCAAAGTACAAGCAGACGCAAAGACTCGAGAAAATCGCCCACTGTCTGAGGAGTTACTGCGTCTCCAGAGCCGTCGAGAATGGGGAGGGGGTGGCTGGCTTCCTCTTGCGGGCAAATGACCGGCCGTAGAGTGCGTTTTTAAGGGGTGATGTCAGAGAAATTAAACTTGAGCACTGAAACACACCCCTCTACCTCAACGACGTGTTTCTCCTGTTGATAAGGCGAGAGAGGCGGCTGTGTAGCAGAGCCAGCTCACTCCTGCCCTACTGGGACAGGGGCTGGCCGGCGGGAGACACTTATTAATTATGAACGGGGAGATGTCCCTTTAAGGTCTGCCGTGCTCTCCGAGAGCAGCAACCGGAGTNTAAAGACTGGATAACAAACAGGAAATGCCTAACTCGGCTGCGAGGCGGACGGGCGGTGCAGAGCGCTGAGCTCCACCGGCAGCGCAGCTCCGCCGGGCGCGCCGGCGGCAGGACCGCTCCCGCCACCGCTGCCCTCCGCCCGGGCTCCCGGCCCCCGGCTCGCAGGAGCCCAGGCATGGCNGCCTCCTGCTGGATGCTGACAGGTGAGGAAAGCCCTGCTTCTGCCTTGCTTTGAAGACGCAGGTCCCTAAAGCAACCCTGCTCCCGGCGGGAAGCGGATGAAGTTGGTGGGGTCTGGCACCCAAGGGACGTAGCCCTCCCGCCCCGATCCCTGCCTCGGGAGTTCCCTTCCCGGAGCTGCCCTCCAGCCGCAGGCCGGGAGGGACCTCCTCGATTTGCTTCTCTCTGGGAACTTTAATTCCTAAACCAATTTTAGAATCTTAGGGCAAAGGGTTTTTGCTAGACGAGGATGAATGATTGAGAAGGCATACTGTAATTGAATCTGGCTAGAAAGAACAAGTTTGTTTGGTTTTGTTGGTTTGGTTTTTTGGTTGGTTTTGGTGTTTTTTTTAGTTAGGGTAGCTTTTTTGCTTTCCCCTCTTTGGCTTTCAGACTTCTGTCTGGTAAAAGGGAAGTGAGGAAGCACTCACTCACTTAAGAAAGATGAGTTCATCCGGAGATGGAATATGTAATATTTCCTTTTAGGGGTTCATTGATTGTTAGTGACTTACTTGCTTCTCTAGAAAAAAGAATAGAACAAGTAACAATCTCCCTAGCTAGTCAGTCTGTAGTAACATTTTGGATCTGAAATCAGGGGAATCCAAGAATTGGGAAAGAAGTTAAGGCAATGCTGGGATCCATGTGCTTGGAAACTTGGACATTGAACTCCCCAGCAGCTCTAGCACAGGCAAGTAGCACACAGTGAACCTGAAGCAGTTCCCCCCTGAAACAGGGGAAGAAATCTATTTCATAAGAATTGTCCAAATGCGGGCAGCAGCAAGTGGGGAAAAGGCAAACCTAGAGTTTTCCTCTCTTCCCTCTGTGGCTATTGAGCAAGACAGAACAGATACAGGAAAATTTGAAAATCTAAATATAGTACTTTGGTGTGCCATATTTAGTTGTTGTACTTAACTGTCTTCATTATTATTACAGTAACATACTCCAAAACATGCCTTTGTTTGTGTTCCTTCAAAGAAGGACACCTTTTAAAACAGTAACAATTTGGTTTGCCACAACTTCCCTTCATAGTTGCAGAGTTGACACTGGTAATACTGACAGGTAGTTCACCAGTAATGACAAAAAGGTTTACTGTCAGATAGGGAAACATTTCAAGAGCAAATCTCATCCGGATTTGCAAGTGATTACTTTTTTGGTGGTGGTGGCATGGGGGTTTCTTTTTTAAAACGTTGGTGGGAAAGAGAACAGACCTAGAAATAAGAGGAGGCATTACAGATACCAGGAAAAGGATTCAAATTGTCTCTGATAAAAAAGAGAAGTAGTCCTACATAAACAAGTCAAAATATCATAAAAATATGGACAAGGGGTTTTCTTCACAAAGAGAACTATAGTGACATTAAAAACTAATTTAAAAAGAAATTACATGCTGTTCTTCCCTAAAAAGAAAAAAAAAAAAAAAAAGGCAAATAATCTGGCAGGTCCTAGCAGACAAAAAGAACCTAGAATAAAGGAGGTACATAGAGATGTTATGTACATTTGTCTATTTATATAGATTTTTGTTCTTTTGTTGATTTGGCTTGGTTTAATGAGACCTCTGAGAATCCTGACCACAGAAAATCTGACATGCAAACAGACAGCAGTGCACAGAGAATTGAGAAGCCTGATAAGGGCTGAGGAAAATGGTCTGTGACAAAAGACTGAATTAGTTAGGCTTGTTTGTCTAGTAGAAAGAAAACTATGGGCAAAATGTTGAACATTTAAAATATATTTTTTTATCCAAATATTATTGCCGAGGATATTATTCCAGACGTCAGTGTTTCTTTGTTTTGTGAGAGTGCTCAGTCATGACTTTCCACATCACCTATGTTGGTTTCCAAAGTCCAACAAAGGACAAAAGAAAATCAATGTAACTGACTATGCAGAAGTCTTAGGGAATATTCAGAAGAATTTTTTTACTCTTCAGGTAAATATTTGCTAGGCTACCAAAAAAACCCCACCCCTGTATAACCTCTCTCACCAGGACTTTTGATGAAGTTTGAACAGCTATAAGGGATAGATGAGTTTACTTCAGCTGGCCTCTATGTAAGTGGTTTGACTAGAGATCTGCTGAAATTTTCTCCAGGCCTTCATTTCAACACAAGAGGAATGAAGAAGTCAGTCTAAAGAGTTCCTTTACCTTAAAAAGCTTCTTCACTTCACAGTGAAGCAAAGCCTGTTCCCTCTTGGACTTCTCTCCTCATTGATGAGGGTCTTGTTGTACTCATCTTTATAAGAGAAAAGGTAAATAGATAAGGACAGAACTGTATGAAAAATAAAGTGGTCTTTTTTCAGAGCTGGTAGAGGCAGGACAGCCACAGGACAAAGGCAAAGCATGAAAAGAAATGTTTTCCTAAGTTTGCCTCTCCATCTGTCTCTTTTATCTTCCTTTGCTCTTGCAACAACAATGTCCAACATTTCTCAGCAGACTTCCTCCTATATTAGAGATTTTTTCCCATTAGTTTTTCTTATCCAGAATGTAAGCATGTTTGCATGGATTCTAGCTAAAGTGGCTATAATATGGAGGAGAGGGGATTTCCTATGAATGTGACCTCTCCTTGTCTAAAATATGTACGTAACACATCTTCATAAAGTAGTTGACCAAGAATTGAAGATGTAGGGAAGAGTGTCTCAAACATTTTCAGAATAATAACCTTAGACAACCAGCATAGCTCCAAAATCCCTATGAATACATGCTATCACCATTTTCATCTTATCTTGCATTGTACTTAAAAAGGTCCAAAAAATTGATGCCAAATTTCTGCAACTATAAAATTGTATTTTAAAAATGATCTGTTGCAAGAACTGTCAGGTCCTACACATAATCTCAATCTTCTACCAAGCCAGGAGCAGGCTATTCAGATTTGAACTTTTATGTTAAAACTATATGTAGTTAAAAGTACCCACTTGTTTTGGCTCTACCATGGTCAAATTCATCTCTCTCCCTGTCCTTAGCAAAATTAGAATGAACTTAGAAACTTACACAGTTCTTAATTTTTTTCTTCTACTGCTCATACTTTGACATACTCAAACAAATAATAATACCCTCTATTTACTTTTTACCAGAGTAGGCAAAGCATCATCTCTAGTAAAAATTTCCCTTTGTAAGTTGACAATGGTCCTGCTGATAGTGGCTACATCATTGAAATTTATGTTTGCCACTAAATATTTGTGGATCACTGTTCATAACTCTGTAAATCTTACACCTTGCTGTTTGAGAAAAGGCCCATATCAAAATATCTCTTTCTACAACAGTCGATTTAATATTTTGAGTGGTAACAGTGTTTCAAAGTTGGTCTTTTTTTCTTTGGTTGTGGTTTTGTTTGTTTGTTGTGAGTTTTTTGCGTTTGGGGTGTGGGGGTGCGTGTGTGCATGCACACACGTGTGCATTATTGTGGGGGTTATTTAATGCAGCAAGTCACCGATTTTCCTGAATTGAATGTCTATTTTCTAGTGGATGATACTGGATGCCACGTTGCTATCTAAAATACATTGCATCTCCAGGGATGTGAGGCTGCTTGTAAAAATTTTACTGTAACGAATAAGCACAGAAAAGTTTGTAAATACACAGCAGTAAAAGAATAAAAAGTAAAATATGATTTAATGTGGAAGGTAAATATGCATCACAACTATTTTTTCTTGAAAGAGTGGAATGAAATCAACCCTTGAAATTTCATAGTTGCAAAGAACGTAAAGAAGAAAATTCATCATAAATTCACCCTGCAGCCTTTATATAGATAAGTGAAAATAACCCTTGAAGTTGAATGCACTCTCTCTCTTAAAGAAAAGCTGAATGCAGAAGTTCTCTGCCTCTGTTTTTGCATTAAAATGTTAGTATGTACAAGTTCAAGTTAAACAAACAGTTACTTAACATGTGCTTATGTTATATTCCCTTGGGTGGTCCTGCTTGATTCTGTGAAATTATTCATGCTAACAGAGTAAGCATGTGTACTCACAGGAAGAGAGTCTAAGGTCTGATAAATAAATCCTATTATGTAATATCTGATAAAGTTGTTTTTACACCAGTATCAAGCTTAGGGAAAAGGAACGCACATTACTGGGCCAGATCTGAGTTCACTGTCCTGTCACAACTGACTGGAGCTAGATACTTCAGAGAAATTTATAGGTACACCATAATGGGAGATATGGAATTATTTTTGCTCACAGTAGCCTTGTATCTCATTAAATTCTTGACTCCAAAGCCTTTCCAAGTCAGCAAATTCCATAATCCACAGTGGGTTGTTTTTTTATTAAAAAAAAAAAAAAAAAGCTAATAGGAACCAGAAACTTCCTTGTAGCCACCTTCTCATCTGCAAGATGCCCTCGTGCTTTTCTGTTACCAGACTGTGTGAAATCATTCCAAACTTAATGTATCTGTTGAAATTGCCCTTACACACTTAGGATGGCACATTACTGTGCCTACTTTCTCAACCGATTTTTATTTAATCATTTCTCATGCAAGCTTCTTTTTCCTATTCTCCATTCTTTACCTTGTTCTAAATTTGCAACATTCATTCTGAAATGGAGTTTTTAGCGTTGTACGCTGTTTCAAAAATAAGCTACAGAACTTAGCAGCCTAGAATTAAACATTTTTAAAGGGTTGGAATGGACATTAAAGATCATTTAGCCCCAACCCACTGTGCCATGGGCAGGGACAATTCCCACTAGACCTGCTTTCTCAAGGCCTTATCCAACCAATACCAGGGTTGAGGCAACCACATTCTCCCTGGGCAACCAGGGGTTAGACACTGTTCTAGTGTCTAACCACCCTCAAAGAAAAATTTGTTCCTATTACATAACTTAAATTTCCCCTCTTTCAGTTTTTACCCATTACTCATTGTCCTGTCACTACAGTTTCTGATGAAGAATCCCTCTCCAGCTTCCCTCCTCCCTGTCAGATTCCCTGATCAGGAAGGTTGCTATGAGGTCTCACATAATCTTCTCTTCTTCTCCAATATTCCTCTCTTCCAGTATAGAGATACAATTTTTCACTATTTCTGGCTTGTTAGATGGGTCTAGGCTGCAAATTGAGCTGTGTAGTGATGGTTCAAGTCCATTCTCCTTGCAGTATTTTTGCACTTATGTGTGTTTAGCAAGGCATCTTATTTCTATATGTGAACATGGAGCTTGGTTTGAAACGTGCTTATCTGCCTCCCTAGCATCTCAGTACTGGAAGGAAGCCGGTCAAGGTTCAGTAGTGGCTGAAGTGTAACTTGCAAATTTAACCAAAACCTTTTAAACCGGAATTAAGTTTAAGAGCAGCGTCCAAGTTCAGGTTCTGATGCTGCCTGCATCTGGTTTTCATTTCCCTGGGTGACGGCTGCCTGGCTCCGCCTCAGCCGGGCGGCGGCGGCTGCTGCTGGGGCTGGCACTGCGGGCCCCTGGCCCCTCGGCACTCGCCGAATCACCGAACTGGACATCCCGCCTCTTTCGCCATCTGCGCCTGTAACCGTCCACAACTGCTTTGCTTTGGCCCTTTGGTTTTGGTTTGGCTTTCTCCTCTCGTGTTTTGAAATGTGTGGCACGGTGTTAGGAGACTTGAGGAGTTTGGGCCGCCGCTGTAAAGCGCCGGAGGGAAAGGACGAACGCGGGGCCGACCCGACCCCCTCCCGGCGAGGCAGTAGCCGACTTCCAGTGCTGGCAGCACTCCGCAGCGGCGAGGCTGCTCCCCAGCTTCCCCTCCCGCCCTCACACCGCCCCGGCATTTTTCCTTCCGCAGGATGAAGCCTCGGGCCCCGCCGCCAGCTTTCCCNGGGGAGGCCGCTGCGGGGAGGCCGCTGGTGTGTCCGGCCGGGAGTGTGCGGCCGCCAGGGACAGGCCTGCGGCACAGGGCAAGCCGGGCAGCCACGCGAGGAACCGCCGGTATGAAGCTGGTGAGGAAGGACCTGGAGAAGGATAACGCGGGGCAGGTGACGCTGATCCCCGAGGAGCCTGAGGACATGTGGCACACCTACAACCTGCTGCAGGTGGGTGACAGCCTGCGCGCCTCCACCATCCGCAAGGTTCAGACCGAGTCGTCCACGGGCAGCGTGGGCAGCAACCGCATCCGCACCACCCTCACCCTCTGCGTGGAGACCATCGACTTCGACTCGCAGGCCTGCCAGCTGCGGGTCAAGGGCACGAACATCCAGGAGAACGAGTATGTGAAGATGGGCGCCTACCACACCATCGAGCTGGAGCCCAACCGGCAGTTCACCCTGGCGAAGAAGCAGTGGGACAGCGTGGTGCTGGAGCGCATCGAGCAGGCCTGCGACCCGGCCTGGAGCGCCGATGTGGCGGCCGTGGTCATGCAGGAAGGGCTGGCTCACGTCTGCCTGGTCACCCCGAGCATGACGCTTACTCGTGCCAAAGTGGAGGTGAACATCCCCCGCAAGAGGAAAGGAAACTGCAGTCAGCACGACCGGGCGCTGGAGAGGTTTTACGAGCAGGTGATGCAGGCCATCCAGAGGCATATCAACTTTGAGGTGGTGAAGTGTGTACTGGTGGCTAGCCCGGGCTTCGTGCGGGAGCAGTTTTGTGACTACATGTTCCAGCAGGCAGTCAAGACTGACAACAAACTTCTGCTGGAGAACAGGTCCAAGTTCCTGCAGGTAAGGATGTAAGCAGTCTCCGGAGTGGGTAAAAAGAGACTTGAGGGTTGTGTGTGATAGTAAAAGGCAGATACATGGGAAATAAGTCATTAAAAAATATATTTCTGGCTGAGCATCATGAGGAGTTTATTCTCATGCCTCCCAAACTATAAGGGAGATATGCATGATACAAGGATGGTTCCCACCTAGGAAACCTTAATGTGGAGTAGAGAAAGTTTCATATGTTTCAAACTGCCTGTAAAGGCAGATTTATTGTTGAATTAAATGTGAAATGCAAGTTGGAAAATACGTTGCACTGTTAGTCTGTCACACTGTACAGCGTGCATGTTTGATACAACTTTCTAAAGATGTTTTTTTAAAGTACTTGGATGTAATACAGGTTAGTTAAATTTGTTGGTAGTTTTGCACTACGTAGTTAAACGTTGTGCTTTTTTCCTTGTTTCTTAGTCATCTAATTGGTTGAGTAGGTGAGGGTTTAGGCTTATACTGAAGTAGGCATATTCAGAGCCTAAAATAAGTTTTTATAAGGATACTTGTATAATTTTTAGGTTAGAGTAGGCCTGGGTTAGGGTAGTCTGGGGGCAGGGGTAGTGAAGTGAGTCCCATTGCTTAGTGGTTCCAGTACTTAGGAAGACCCAGTGCATCAAGAACTCTACTTTTTCCATGTGTAGCAAAGTGATAACCGTGAGAAATTTTAATGTACTTCACAGCTTTGCAAGCATAATAATTACACAGAGTTCATGCTTTTACACTATACGCTTGCAGTGTTGAGGGGCCTTCCTTTTCTTGAATGCCCTGCTTAGATCATCGTTTCTTGGTAGTTTCAAGTAGCCTTGCCTTGGGAACTGTTAAGCTTCCATATTTAACCCAGCCTTTGAATAATAGAGACAGTTTTCTTGTGCTGCTTGAAAGACAGTTAAAGGGGTTTGGTATAGGCTTTGGGTTCCAGGACGGATTGGGAAAAGAATCATGTGTGTCTCAAGAAGGAGAAAAGTTCCCCAAATAATTACCAAGATTAATATTACATATCACAGAAGATGTTTCTGATTGATTGATCAAGAAAATGGTCCTTTTTCTTCAAAAACACCAAACTTTTGGCTTTGTTTTTACTCCAGGTCCACTCTTCCTCAGGACACAAATACGCACTGAAGGAAGCTCTCTGCGACCCAGCTGTAACTAGCCGCCTTTCTGACACTAAGGCAGCTGGTGAGGTCAAAGCCTTAGATGACTTCTATAAAATGCTGCAGCACGAGCCTGACCGGGCTTTTTATGGCCTGAAACAAGTGGAGAAGGCCAATGAAGCCATGGCCATTGATACCCTGCTGATCAGTGATGAGCTTTTTCGGCACCAGGATGTGGCTACACGTGCCAGATATGTAAAATTGGTAGATAGCGTACGTGAGAACATGGGCACAGTTCGCATTTTCTCCAGCCTCCATGTGTCTGGAGAGCAGCTGGGCCAGCTGACAGGGGTGGCAGCTATCCTGCGCTTTCCTGTTGCTGAGCTCTCTGACCAGGAAGATGAATCTGGCTCTGAAGAGGATTGATAACAGTGACTTCATTCTACAGTTTCTTTTCCGTGTCATGTTGAAATGACATTAAAGGCAAGCCGGGCAGCCACGCGAGGAACCGCATGTATTCCAACAGTATTCCAACCTGAATACTGTGTGCAGATGTACCATGACATATAATATAAGGTTTTAATAGTAAACATATATGTACATATATATATGGCTTTACTCAGCACACTACTAGGATATCTGATCTATGGTAATAATTATTGGTGTGCTGTGCTGAGCTGACTGTTTTTGCAGTTCTGGACCACCAGCAGTACAAGAAGCTAATTTGGCTCCCCAGTGCTGCTTAGTCTGCATGTTAAGGCAGACTGCTAACTTAACGAAATGTGTAGGAAAAATAGTAAAGTAATAGGGAAAAATTCTAAAATATTAGAATAATTCTAATTTGACATTTCATTATTCTGTAAATTTAGGGTTAAGAACCATTTGGGTCTTGTGATAATTATGGTTCTTAATTCAGGCTCCGACAGGGGTTGAGCCTGGGCTTTTTCAGCAGTAGAAAGAGTAAACACAGGCTGTGAAGCTTCTTGTGTGACAGTTGCCCAAAGACTTGCTGAATAAGTGTAATGTTTAGTCCTGCCACATATTTTATCCTTGACTCGAGTAGGGCATTGACTTGGATTTGAGGATAACTGCTGGCGTGATACAGTATACAAAGGAAAGACATGTCTTCAGTCTAACAACCAAACTGCATATCCCCTGTCAACTTGTGAACTTGACTGTTTTAGAGATGCTCTGTAGCTTTTCTGTGAAAAAAGAAGTGACTCCTAAGGTATCCTAGCCTAAAATAAAGTGTGAGGAAAAGGTTTCTGAAATCATAGTTGTTTTTTCTGTTGTCTGAAAGTAATTCTTCATTTTGTCCCACTTGAGGGCTGTATAAGAGGCAGAGAGGGGAGTGGTATCAGAGCAGACCTTTCTTTCCAAGTCAGTGTCTCCTGGGAAATGCATCATGAAGCAGCAACTTTCAAACTCTGCCAGCTCTTGTCAGTTTTTTACTATATCAATCTTTAATTTATTGCCCTCTTTTTGGGAAATGCTACATTCACAGCTGATGTAATTGCTGTCATCCTGCTCTAATAATTACTTAGAAGTCAAATTAGAGCTGATCATGAATCCTCTGGCAAAGTAACTGTTTCATTAGAGAATGTTAGTTGAAATCAGTCCTCCTTTTTAGGAATGTACATACCAGACATGATGGGAAGTGTTTTCTCTGGTCCAAAATGGAATTTCTAGTCAAAGCCAAGCCTGGAATAGCAAAGAGTGTAAGGGTTTAAGTCAAATGGAAGAGATGATACAAAACTTAAAACCATTTTCTCTTTCATAGTTAACACTAGGCTAAAGGTGCTCCCTTTTCTGTCAGTGTCATTGGTAAGTGCAACTCCACATCGAGCAAATAAATATTTTAATATCTTGTCTGAGATATCTAAATCACAACTGGCTCAGGCATGATATCTCTTGGGCTTAGGGAGGCAATTTTCAGACTTCTAATCTGAATGTGAAAGGAAAATAATTGAAAGCTAGTACTGTTCTTACAAAAGACACTTCAGCTATAGTCTTTTCAGAAAAAAGCCTTGAGTAGCGTTCCATATCTCAAAAAGATTTCAGACCTGATGGCTACCAGCAAATCTGCTTTTGAAGATGGCCAGATTCTTTGCCATGCAATACTTTTTGTTTGATTAGAACAAATACTTTCAGCTCACTTTTTACTAAAAGGGTTTGTATGCAAAGCCGTGTGCCTATGTGTGTGCAGTAAGGAAAAACCCTAACATGACTGTTGGCTTACAGGTGCTTTGGTAGCTGCAGGATTGGCTCAGGATGCAGGGTTGATAATTACCATCAAGACTGGAAGATTTGTTTACTGTAGAAGGAACTTGGTAGCAAGTGATAAATTCAGGAAGTCTAACAGTTGTTGAATGCTCATGGACATTTCCTGTAATGGTTTCTGAAGCTCTGAAAGCTACAGCAGGTTTTGCTAAAGAAAATTGCCTTTTACCTACAGTGCTCAGTCTAGTGACTTCAAGTGTTTTAGATAAATAGTTTAGCTTAGGTGTGAGAGAAGTTAGTTAATTGCATTTGTTTGTCATGCCCAAACAGGTACTGTAAGAACACTTCCATTTGATAAAGAGAACTGGTGTGTCCCATGTAATTTATTCCTCTCCTAAGTGGAAATTGCTGTTCAGAGATGGGCTGTCTAAGAGAAGCTGAAATGGACTTCGCAGAAATGGTGCTGGGTGAACATTGGCGGCCTGCCAGGAGTCAGCTCTCCTGGGGTAGTGGCTGCCCTCGCTGCAAGGCTGTCTGTAGGAGCTACTGGGACAGCAGTGCTGAGAGGCAGAAAAAGAGCAGCTGTCTCTTGAGGGAGCTTTTCCAAGTTCCAGAGCTGTGAGGAAAGATGAAAAGCTATGGTTTAATGGAAAACATGAGATGTTGTTTTGGGTATGTGACTTCTTCCCCAAAGGGAGACGCAGTGAATGTTTGAAATATCTGTACTCATTTCTAACAACTCATGCTCGGTTGAGGGTAAGATGCCAGCTGGTGCGATTAAGGTCTGTGTGTATGTCTGCAGCAGAGGAGATTTGAGCCTGAGACTAGAGATACTGGGACCTTGCTAATCTATGGAGTCATTCCCAGCCACCCTGCTATTGCTGTATCTGGGGCTTGTGAAAGACTGTCTTTGTTTTCCTTTCATACCTGTCTGAAAGATACCTTCCTTTTTCAGAAATACTGCTTTGTGAACCAAGCACCTCACTGTGTTGTGTTGGCAGTCTCTGTGATAAGCAAAGGAAATATTTCTAGTCAGACGTTTAAAAAAACCCAAACCAACAGAAGCTGATAGAAATAAACCTTACAGGCTTTTTGAGAAGAAAAAGAGAAAGACAGATGAAACAATATGTAGCAAGGTTAGCTGGTGGGTTTTATCAGTTTTTCCGGTCATTTCAACTGAGATAAACAGACTAGTAAGTGAAATCAGTCAAATGACAGGTTTTTAGACCTTTTCTCTAGAAAGCCACAGATATCAGTCATTAAAACTCTATTAGTACACAGTCAAGCATTGTGACCTTGGTAAATTATGATTGCCTAAACTGTTTCAAGCTGTCTGCATTTGTTTTAGCCAAGTGTAGATTTGCATGGTCCTGTGTAGTGTTCTTATGAGATAAAGTGTTTTGTTATGAACAAAGATAAGTGTTCAGAAAAAAAACAAAATTAACGTTGGCAATTAGTGCTGACAACTGAGTCCAGCCTTTCCTAATTTTAAAGACTTGTCTTTCTTGTCTAAATAGGTAATACAAATATATAATTGATGTGCTTTTTTTGGAAAGAATATGAAATTGTCACTGAAAAGAATGCTTAGGGTTTTAGGCAGCAGTAATTTGAATTTGAGCTTTTTTGCTTATTTCTAGCACATTTTTAAAACTACTTTTTCCCCTATGTTAAGCACTTTTATTTTGACATAAGAACTGGCAAGAAATAAATGTATGTTAGAGAGCAGAAAGTTCCTACTACTGAAAAAATGAGAAATTGGAACAGCCTTCCAGTCAGAAAAAATCAGAGCAAAAGGTCACTTTTATATGGAATTTGTTTACCCTCAAAAATGTGATGTAGCTGCCAGCAGCAGATAGGAATCAATTCAGCAGTCATACCCATGCTTGGAACAGAAGCAGAGCACTTGCTGTTTTTATTTCAGCAGAGCATTGTGTTGCCCTGTTTGTATCTGTTCAATTCTTAGCACATATGTTCACCCTACATCTTGACAATTGCACCAGATTGCACCACAACACTGACCTCCTGTCGGACAGGGGTTAGCTGTCTGAGCTAATGATGCAAAAATGCTTAGATTAGGTACCTGATAAGGGTTTAATGAGTACTTTCCTTTCCATCTCTGCCAGATAGATATCCTCCAGGAGCTGTAAAGGTTATTAAAAAATCATTTTAGAGTGTTTTTATTTGTAAACAGGCATTAGACTGAAGTCATTGATCATTAAATGTGTTTCCTTTAGAAAGCATGTTTTGTCCAGTAATTCTGAAGTGAGCAGCTGTGAGCTGGTCCTTTATCAGCACAGCTTGGAAAAGTCTGTTTCTTACAAAGGCAACTATGGTGTCCAAAGAGCTGTAGACCAAAGCATAAATAGAGCTCAGCATCTGCAGTGCTGTGCTGCCTTATAGCTGGGCAGGAGGGAAAAGCTGGAAGTGATCTGCTACTCTCTGCTGCTGAAACTGTAGTTGAGGTGCTGCTTGCATAAGGCTGGTGTTAAATCCATGGTAAGGTAGCACAGATATGCAACAAGAGTGTTGTGGGATATAAGTTGGTGACACGGAGTTCATTTGTACCTTTTCAGGAGGTCCTTCTTATGAGACTTGCAGGTCCTGTTCAGAGTAACTGTTAAATGACCCCAAAACTGACCTTAATTTTGCAAACTTCAATTTAGCTTGGACAATTTCCTCACTATTAAACTTCCATGATACTTCTGTGAGGGTGATGCAGATGTTTGAAAGAAAAGAGTAACAGGTTCTTTATGGAACTCCTGGTACCATGGGGATACTTTCAGAATAGGCCTTGTCTACATGCATATCTTTAAAATTATGGGTGTACTTCAGTGCTGTGTGTGGGAAATGAAAGGTATTAGTGCCAGTAATTCATGTAGAAAACTCTATCTTAAACAGCATCTGAAAAACAGGATGTTTTTCTACCTCTAAAATCCAGCTCCAATTTTTGGGGGGGGAAACAAACCCTCCTTTTATAATCTCATCACGGCTGGTTCCAAATTTCCCTGAATTGTTTATTGACCAATAAAAAAGAGCATTTGCAGTAAAAAAACCTAGGATTAATTTTGCAGTGCTTTCAACTGGTTTACCAGAAAAATCCCTACAGCAATGATACAACAAAAGAGATGTTCATGCTCTTACTGATACTTGAGTGCCAGAGGCTTTAAAAATTAGTAGATATGGTTGGTGATGCATATTATGCTAAAATTTTCAGTATGTTGCCAATCAGTATTGAAAATTCATGATGAAGTGTCTTTTGGAGAATTTATTAGCTTTTCACTTTAAAAAAAAATACCTTGACCATAAAAATATACCACATAAAATAATAATACTAAAAGCCCATAAACTTTCCTGCAATTTTTAAAATTACTTTATTTTCCAACTGCACTGTGAAATGGCAATGAAATATTCACCAATCTTGACCATATTCTTTTCCAAACATGTCCCTCATAATTATTTCAGGGAATAAGTTTCTTGCATGTTCTGGTCTTAGTTCATGAGTGATATTGATGGAAAGTTGGCATCTTGATTTTGTCTCTTTTTCACATTATCTCAGATGAACACTCTATGCCAATTCCTGGCTTACTGGTACAGGAATCCATTTACAGAAAGTTCAGTTTTATCTGTTGCCTGTAAATTATGCTCATCTCACAGGTAGACTGGAGATGACTTACTATCATATGACACATCAAGCTTGTGAAAGTCCTTGTGATTATCTTAGCCCATAAAATGAGCTAAGCTGCAAAATACCTTTTGCAGCAGTCTTACAAATTGACTAGTGCAATACCAGGTGTTCTTTTAGTTTTCTTTGACCAAATGAGTAAATCTTTTTTTCTTAAGGTGCAGTGTCTTTCAGGATATGTGGTTTTTGTAGCCTTTACTAGATTAGGTATTATTTTTACGGTTAAGTCCATGGAAGATTGAATTTAATGGTTGTTGTGGTAATTTGCAGTCCCACATTCTTATCTGCTTGGATTTCTCAGTTATAAATGTAAACTTTATATTATCACAGAGCCATGTTCTTTAAATTGTCCAGTACAATAAAAAATTCCTCATCTCAGTTAATTCATAGGTAGAGATGACTAAGGAAACAAACTGGCTGAGGATTATCTTCTCTTTTAGCATTGGATAGTCTTAAATTTCAAACCAAGAGAGCTGTGTATATCTTACTAGAAAGACGCTGCTGTGATTACCTGTGCTGGCACATGCTTGAAAGAGGCTCAGGATTTTGCTATGAGCAGGTCAGACCTGGTCTCTGCAAACAGGCAGTACCTGCTCCCTCGTGCTCTTGCAGGACACACTGGCTTTCCCTGTGGGCATTTCAGTTCTGTGCTGTTGGGGATGAAGAGGCATTTCCATCTGACCTTGTGTGAGAGCACAAGCATCTGGGGACAATTCATGGTGAAATTCCAGCATTTCAACAAGTACATGACTTATTTTCCATTATTGTCTGTATCAATCTCTTATCAACTATATTCTTACTATAGTAATTTTTTGGTTACCAGTAAGAGAAATGGTTTTAAAAAAAATTCTTGAACAGTATTATTAACAGTACATTTGATGCATCACAAAGCATTAACATATGCAATAGGAGAAAGTAATTATTTGGATGATGGTTCATATTTTCAGTCCAAGCTCTGTGTCAAGCATTTTTTAACTTTGAAATCTGCCTTTTAGCAGCAGTGGGTTTTATCCCTCACTCTCCAGTTCTTCTCAGAAAGCTGCACATAATTTTTTTTTTCTTTAATTGTTTCAACTCTGCTAGGGTATTTAACATTAGTAAAGGTGTCTTCTGTATGCTAGACTGTTGTAGTATTTTCCTGTGTCTTTTAAATGGAGTTCAGTTTTGTGAATGTTATTTTGATTTACATTTTTTCTGGAACCTGTTAGCTTTATACAACAACTTTGCCTGAAGAATAAACGAAGTCCTAGTGCTGAGAAGCAGTTTAAAGTTTAAGAATTTTCAGGTCTCTGCTGTATTATGGGAATACATATTGTAAACAGGGAAACAGAAGTCTATTTAGCCATGACATAACAAGCTACAGAAACATAGTGGTTTCCTCTTGCTGTACTAGAACATTGTTCAGCTAAAAATGAATTTTCAGTTGTGTTACAATGAAAGTTACAATAGATGCTTTATTATGGGAAGTAATAGGTAAGTTGTCTCTATACGTGTAGATTTTTTCTTTTACTATACATGTCTGAGCTTTAATTCTGAAGTGTGTCCATGCCCCACTTGTCCCTGTCATTTTTGTTTGGTCAAGCTTTCTTCTTGCTTTTGTGTTTTTTCCCCCAGAATCACTGCAAAGCAAAATTGTATAAGACCAAAGGAAAAACTAGATGTATATAACCTTCCATCTTTTCCCTTCCATTGCAGTCTAAAATAAATTGGATCACAGCTGAATTGATATTGATGCATTTTACAGAGACAATCTATGTTTTTGTTGAACTATTTAAAAACCGACTTAAATTTGATGCTCTAGCTAGCTGGGTGTGAGTGGGTCATATCAGGATATTTGCACTTCCTTTTGGAGAATTTCTTCCTTTCCTGAAGCCTTGAGTGATTGGTTGAGAGCAAGCCAATGATTATACTCAGCACAAGGCGATGAAAGACAGGAGTTAGTACTCATTGTGAAGCAAAGGAATGGAAAAAGTTAGATTAGCTTAAGACTTAGAGAAAAATTACCCGGCAATTTCTGAAAAAAACTGGGGGAGGAAATGAAAGGGTAAAGGAACCAAGTCGGGTGGGCAAAATAATTTTCCTTCATCCATGTCACAAATGGGGTGATGTGCTTCACTCATATGAGTGAAACACCAGTGTATGTTATTGATATGAAAGAGTGAGTTGACAAAATTCAGTGATAAATGTGATGGTGGTTTAAGAAGATTTGGTGGCAAAGTACACTTGACTATTAACAGTGTAAAGGACAGAGACAGATAAAGCTGTCAGGGAGACCCTTCTGTTGTGTCATCAGGTTCAGAAAGGACTCCCTTGCTTTCTGAAGTCCTCTCAGAGAGGAATCAATCCAGGTGCAGCTAGATCCTCTCCTGGTTCTAGGCCTGTCAATGCTAATGTCTAAATGATTGTATGTGCACCATCAATCCTTTGCATCACTCTGTATCACTTTGTATCACTTATCAGCTAAGATGTCAGAGTTTAGCATGCTGTTACTCACTGAGAATGTGCTGCTGCAGGGATTCTTTCAATTCCTTAAGGAGTAACATTGAGAGCTCCCTTCTCAGAGAGAGAAAGGAGCACACTTGAAGTCCTGGCAGGGAGATAGTAGCATGAGTTTTCAGTTAGGCGTTATTTTTTGCATCAATTCTCAGATTATCACATTTCCCACAAAGTTTGAAAGGTGTTGTTGTCCTGGGGCATTTTATAGATAGTTGATTTTAAATTTGATGGAGTAGGCTGGTGAAGTGTAGGCTTATCAGACAGAGTGACATGTCGAGGGCCTTTTCTGGTGCAATGGTTCACATTCTTTGAAAGTTTATTTACATTTCTTTTTATACATAAATAACAGCACAGTGGCAATATATCTACCTTCAGAAGTGCATTAATTTGCCTGAGTGTTTACCAGTTTTTCCTGGGTTTTGACAGATTTTTTTTCAAAGATAGCTTGCAAGTTGCTAAGGAAAAAAACAAGTACAAAGCATGGATTCAAAAGAACTTTAAAATATGTAGACAATGTCATTTGCAAGTCACATTTCAACACTGACAAGTAGTAATTTCCTCAAATCAAAGGATTCACCAGTGTCATGAGTATTCAGGACTTTCTTTTTCCATAGTCCCTGTATTAGCATACTAAAATCATGAAAGATGTAGCCCATGTTGCATAATGACAAAAGTCACTAGTCTCCATCTTCTCAAAATAAAAATTCTCCATTGAATCACAAATTATACTTACTGTTGAACACTTCTTACATTTAACATCTCTGCCTTGAAACTTCTGACATAATTCTACAGCCTCATCATGAGCTTCAACTCTGAAGTAAACTCTGCACTGTGAATTCTGTATTTAAAAATGCATCTCTGATTTAAAGATACATTTACAATAACCAACAATAAAGTGGCACTATGTAAAGATGGTTATATCATATTTTTAACCAGATAGTGATGAGTTGACCTTCTCAATCATTTGTGCTACCCATTGTACAAGCCAGCTATATCTTTGGATTGAATCATAGGCAGAAAGTTAGAGGAACTACTGTTCAAAGTGACATGATATATGAGATTTGATAAAATAGAAAAAGTATGGCAGCTATTTGCTTAAGAATAAAAAAAGAAGATTAGGTTTGCTTCCTCCAATTAAGCAAGTGTCAGAGAACTTAATTTTGTAGGAAATATGAAATGAATACTTAGAAATATTAATAAATTATTTCACATTATAAGAAAAGTAGCACTCTTGATACTCAATTATCACCATACTTGTTTAAAAGAAAAAATAAGGTTCATATTGCATCTACTTAGGTGGGGATTTTTTAGGATAAGAGCAACAAAATTAACCTGTAATACATGAAGTATGCTTGTGTGGAAAAACATCCTAACTAACAGTGTGAAGTCAAATGAAAAACCACTATGGAAGAATTGGCTTTGGGGCTTGGTATCTTGGGTTTCTTGCAGCAAAAGATGTGCTTGATTTACCGTGCCACTTTCAAGAAGGCTACACAATGGAAAGCTTACAGGACATCATCCAGCAAAGCTGAGATTCACCATAACTGAACAAGTGGTTGTAGAAAACCAAATGTCGTATTTGACTCTTACTGATGGGTTTTATTTCAGAGAACAACATATATTTTCATTTTAGCTATGGTTTCTGCCTGAGATATGGGGCTTACACATAAATCTGTATGGTAGGAAATGAAAGATCCAGTGGGGTATTCATGAGGAATGGTCTTTGATAGCAAAGGAAGAGAGACATAAGAGGCATACAAAGATTGCAGAGTTGGAGTTAAGTGTTGATGGAAGAACTACGTCCAAAAGATGGACTGGAAATTGTTGGAGACAAGATAAAACATTTTGTAGGAGTTGTTTCACTTCCATCAATCTGCCAAATTTCCTAAGACTTTGTACATCTGCGCAAGTTGAGAAGCAAACCTTGTAAAGTTCTTTGTATGCGACTGCATATTTCTAAGGCTTTTTTCTTTCTTTTATGAGAAACTGCAAAGTGTTAAGGATAGTGATGATGAGAGGACCACTTTCCAGATTTTGAACAAAATAGTTTTATTCTGATTACTGCTTATTAATTGGGGGGTGTATTCTTGGTCTCTGCCATTCTATTTCCAAAAGTTTTGCCTGTTGCATCTTGCTATTCATTTGGGACCACATTACAAAGCGTTGATTCAGTGTATTTTCAGGCTTGATACTGCATCATGAACCTATTTTCCAGCACAAAATATTTAGTACAAAACCAGCAAAGAGAGCTTTATTTAATTGGCTGTACAAAGCATTTAATTGGTTTTGAAAAGCATTTGGCAACTGCATCTGGAATTACTTTCAAATATATATTTTTTGGTCTTTTGGGGTATTTATCTACTTTTAATAAGAAGTGATTTATTAATTATTTAGTTTCTTTCCAAAAAGTCAGTCTTTTGCTTTTCAAAGGTTAAAGATTAAAGAAAAAATGCTGGAGGCAAAATCATACAAAGGTTCTTTTATAGCCCAGAAAAATAAAAGGCTTGATTTAAGCACTACTGGAAAAGTTTCTGAAGTTGATTTTTTTTTTTTTTTAATACATATACAGCTTTATTTGAAACATGTTGGTATTTAGCCAGACAGAACCAAATGCAACAAGAAGCCCTGCCTCAGCCTCCTTGGCCTTCCACAGTAAGGCCAGAGTACTGTGGCCTCTGAACTCACAGACCGCAATTGTACAATGCTGTCGTAGTTTCTTCCACTTGGCATGTCAGTGTCTAAATCTCTTTCTTCATAGGAAAAGGCTGTGTAATTCTGCAGTGACATTATCAAAAGTGAAGCAAAAATTGAAGTGTATAGATTTGCTGGTCCAGCAAATAATCCACTTTCACATCTTTGAGCCATTATTTTAAAAAATAGCATCTCCATGGGTATGTCTTTTCAAGTAGATGCATGTTTAATCTTCCTTGCTACCAGCCAGATGCAGCCCAGCCCTGACCCAAGTGCCTGGTGTTGCGTTAGTGCAGCTAAAAGATTCAGCTTTGAGAAGGTTTTGTTTCCTGAGGCTCAGTGCTGCTGAGGGACAGAGTTTGTTCTCTGCAGCTGGCTTGACTCCAGCTAGCTGAGAGCTGCAGCTCAGGCTTGCAGGTGCCAACACACTGTGGTATCAATTTCCTCAAGTGAAAGGGTTTTCAAATTGCAGAGGACGAGGCTATTTGCCACCATTTTGAAAATAAGCTTTTGTGGGAGGCCACAGCAATTCTCCCCTCACTGAGTCACATTTACCAGCACCCCTCTAGCATCCTTTCATGCTAATTAGTTTCATAGGTTTTCTAAGACCATGAAACAGGTAGTCTTTGCAACATTGATGCAGAATACTTTTAAAGTCAGTCAGTTACTGTCTTACAATTAGGACATCTTTTCCAAGATCACCTAGCTTTCAGTACATTTTGATTACATGCACAGTTCACTGTTGCTGTATTGCACGCCTGTTCTGTTTGCAGGTTTTTAAAATATCTTTACAACACCATTGGTTGTAATACATTCTGTAAAAACATTAAGGCAATTTTTCTTTTAAATGGATGATTAACAATTTCCAGGATATCTAAATATATGAGAACTCCATAAAGCATTTTAATCTTACTGTAATCTTCAGTTTAAATTTCTGCATTCTCTCTTATATTCCAGGATGGAGGCAGTCTTATATTTTTAAGTTTGTTTTATTTTTTAATTTCCTAGTGTTTTCCAATTGTGCACACTTATGCAAAACATTTTTGATGTGTTCCTTGGTGCGTCTAGACCTGCTTTGTTTCAGTCTCCTGCAAAATGCAGATGAATTGATAAAAACAAGTGCTATAGACTTAAGTGTGAAATGAAGCAAAAATAACTTTTTGACCACATGCTGGCAGGGAGAAGTAGTGCACAGCCAATGTGTTAGCCTTGTCCAATGTTAAGTGTAAATTTGTCCTTTCCTGTTTTTGAAAGAAAGCATTCATATTTCTCAGGATAGTCTCTGTTTATGGAGCATGCAATTGTTACTTGCCACAGACCACACACAGTTAAAATATCCTAACTCAATTTATTCTCTTCTTTTGTCTCAGTTGGTCTTTTTGATGTCATTTACTGTGTGTGATTTGTGGTGATCCATTTTTCATCAGTAAAGAACCAGGTGTTTTACAGTTTGGGTTACATTTGTATCCATCTTTTTAGGGTGGCCAGCCAGGCAATATGCTTGTGAAATCCAAGAAAAATCTAGTTTTGCATGGTTTGGAGGCAGAA
>VZTR01024662.1:196697-207930 GCA_013400775.1 Chaetops frenatus | reverse complement strand
TAGTTAAAAGAATTCATTAAATAAAACAGAAAAAAATTTATTAGTGGCTACTGGACAAGTATGAGCTACTACTCCAGGTTTGTAATAGAAATAATATTTGTGTTGTTGTCTTGGTGACTGAGTGTTAACCTTTCATGTATAGGTACAAGCTGTGCTAAGCACAGAATGGCACATGCATCAGCTCATGTTCTGCTCAGTGTAAATCAGTAGTGAGAGGGACATTGTCCCAGGTTTTCTGCAGTGCCACGTTTCTTGTAGAACATGAAGTTAAAACTGGAACTTCAATTTTAACCTTTGAGAAACATTTATACTCTGCTTCTCTGAACTGTGTCAGTAGATTTTGGTCTGTTCACAGTCATTCTGTTAACACAACATGAAATAGTTCAAAATATTAATTTACCAACATTATTTGTGATTAAGTCAAATACTGTAAAATGCACTTTATTAAAAAGGTTTTTCTTCTTAATACCCATAATTCTGAAGAGAATCCTCTCCAACTTCCCTATAGTTCTTTTTTCCACTGCTTCTGCCAATACTCTTCTTAATTCATACACAAGTTAGCTATAAACAGTAGAGAATGCATGCCACCTTAGACAGAAACTGGAAGTTTGAAAGAGTTCAAGCTAGATGCTATTATTAATATAGTTTCCACAGTCACAATCAGTAATACTTTTAAATGTTCTGAGTCATTAGCTCCTGTGTACAGTGTTCTCATTACTAAAAAATTAAATAAAATGTGAAAGCCAAGTTGCCATAAATCAGTCGATTATTGTTAGCTAGATGTGTAATGTAGGTCACCATAAATTCCACTTTTCCCTTTACCCTCTGCAGATTTGAACATCTCTTTGGCTTATAAGGTTTCCTTTTACAGGATCTATGGAAAATGCAGCAAGCTACCTTTAAATACATTAATTGTTTGTACGTTAATTCTGTAGTGCTTATCATGGCCCTTACTTTAATGCAAAAACATTATGCTCACAATGTTTCAAAGCACATGGCAGACAAAGACGGGCATGCAGTATATTTGCATATTAAAATATGCCAAACAGTTTGTGTACAAAATGAAACTTCAAAGCATCTGATTCCTGGCTAAGATAGAAGGGGAAGATGAGAGAGGAAAAGCACAGCCATACCGGATCAAATCAAGATCATGTTTTGTTCAGTATCCTGTCTGCAGGAGTACATGTAAGCTGATAGCTACGGACAAAAAGTAACCACGCAATCATATGTAACATTCTTCTTCCAGTTTCCAAGTATCTCCAGCTAAAGGGATTTCCTGAACCAGATGTGCATTCTGTGTGGGTTGTAAACTGTGGTGGTTTTGTCTTCCACTGAGCTATTCAGAACCCCATTGAGCTCATTACGTTTAGCCTCCAAAACATTCTTTGCTATCACGGTATAAAGGTCTGTTCTGCTGTGTGGAGTCACCACCTCATTTTTATTTCTGACCAGTCTGGCCCACCTAGCTTCTTTTGGTTCCTCTAGCTTTTATTTTTTTAGAAGAAGGAATTATTACTGTTGAATCTAATTTGACCTCATTCAGAAGCATGAGGACTTGTGTAGTTGGTAGCAAATAGCTGGCATTTTTTATTTGTCTTCTAGTTTAGCTGTTTTAGCATTTTGTATTTTCAGCTGTTATAACCATGAGGATTAGAAATGCGTGCATTAAAATTTTGAGATTTCTGAATGTTACATAACCAATTCAGGAGACTTCAAGACCATTTCTTGTAATGACTGCAGAGTAGTCAATACTACATCACTGTGATGAAACACCTGATCTATCAGCAGATGATAAAATGATGGTGGAGGATATCATGGTGAAGAGAACAGAGCACAGGGTGCAGGTGTAACCTGTGGTTGCTTTAGGAGAAAGCAAGTGGGCTGAAATTTGTGGCCTTTAGTGTCTGATATCATGATATGTGTTGAACATCACCACAAGGCGAGAAAGGGGGAAGAGCATGCCTCTCAAGGCCTCTAGAAGGATGCTCTGTCCTTGCTGTTCAGAGGCTAAAGTGAATGGGCTTTTGGAGATCATTAAAAGAGAAGTTGACATGGGTATATTTTGCTTCTACGTTTCTTCTTGAACTAAATAATGAACTTAGACCTATGTTTCAGCAGGTGACGCATTAGTAGTTCTGTTGTCTAGGAGGTAAATTGTGAGTGTAAATGACACAGTTGCAATCCCTTATATGGTTTGAAACATAATAATAGCAATTTTTTCTACTCTTTTGGTAGTAAATGTCAGTTTTTACTGAAATTTAACAAAAGAACTCTTGAACTAGTGACTGAATTCCTAAAAATTAGGTTTGTTCATTTTAATTATACTTGAATGACTGAGAATAGGGGAGGAAAATGCCTATTGCACATGAACAGGCATAGCAGAATTTCTCTAAACGTAGAGTGTTTAAGGGAGAAAAAATTATTTTTTAACTAATTATTTCCCATCAGGCTGTCAACAATTAATTTTTTCTTATCACTTGCAATGAATATTTTCTGAAGAATTAATTACTGTTTTAGTTTTTTTCACTCTTTTATATTTCCTGACTCTGGCTGGAGGAAGAAAAACTAAAATAACACAAATTAAACTTTTCCCTTTTTTGCTGTCCAGTGAAACTGGAAATACCTACTGAATGACAAATGTTATAATTTTACTGCATTAAGCAGGAAATAAGATGCTGAGAGAGACAGATTAGCATTGACCACTTGGGAGCTTAATTATAGTAACAAACTTTCCATGAGAACTTTGTCAAATCAATGGTGAATAACACAGATGTGTTTTAGTAACTGGACATTATTTAGATGCTCTGACATGCAGCAAGTATTGGGTATTTGGGTATTTTTATCCAACTGTTATGTGTCAGCAAATGATCATGAAATGCTTCTTTAAAATTAAATGAAACTTGTTTATATTTGTGTTTTTAAGCTGTCCTGGTGTTCTACAAATTGACCTAATTTTTGACTCTTGTGAATTAAATATACAGCTCTACAGCAACAGGGTCAGTGGTGACTTTTGAAACTGATTTACAGGACAAAAATGGAAGCAATCACTGTAAGAAATAGTAAATAAAAAAAAACATAAATAGCCTTATTTTTATATAGAAGTAGTGTTTTATGCTTCTTTTCTTTTATGCTGTGTTGCAGTTAGTTATAGGTATCACCTCAAGCTGGATTTTTTACCTTATATATAATTTTTTCCTGAAATTTGCTATACAGTCAAACTTCTGCAGTATTTTCCTTGATGATGATCACTGAACTTTAGTGTATGGGAAATCAGTCAAGAGAAGCATTTGCTCTCTTGATTGATCTCTTCATAGTCCAAATTGTATAGCAACTTTTCCTAAATGCACAAGTGTTGGAGTTCTGCAAATAATTACATATAGATGCTATAGCGATCAGCATATGGTTGCATGGAAAATTTATTTTATTCTTTTCCAAATATAAATGGCTTACAGGAATTAAGAGAAAACTATATACTTTTTTTTTCCTCTAATATAGATTAAAATTAAATACATCTGAAAGCCTTTTCCTCATTCTTTTCCTATGTGGTTTTTCTGCAAAACTTTTCCGTTAAAAAGTAGTTATTTCTCAATTTAAGTGTAACTTAAACTTCAGAACTTTAGAACTACTTACTTGAATGAGGGAGGGAACATTTTGTGTTAAATTCTTGCTCTATAAATGAATGGAGCTAAAAGAATAACTAAACTAAACTAAATAAATAACTAAAAACTTATTTATTCTTAAAGGTGATAATGTTTTACTTACTGTCATTTGAATTGATTTTAAAATGAGTGATGGGAGTTTGAAAAATATGTTTTGGATACAGAAGTCCGGTTGCTAACAACTCTAAATTTAGTTGTGTATCTATGTATAAGGAAGAATGTTTTAAATTTCTTACAAACTGTGATATGTGTGACCCAAATGCCACTTTCAACATGTCCTGTACCTTTCATTAAGTCATCATTTAACCTTGATTTCTTAGAAGTATTTGGGTTTATTTGTACTGCTACATACTAATTTTTTTTTTAAATATTGTTTTTTTTAAAGCTCTCTTTCACCTTGTTTGCACTTCCAATGTTGACGTGAAAAATGCACTGACCTTCAGTGGGCCTCTGGAAGACATGTTTGGGTACACAGTCCAACAATATGAAAATGAGGAAGGGAAATGGTAAGTTCTTTTTCATTTTTTTAACTGAACACTCCAAATTATCAGATATTCAGTGACTCAGGTGCAGTGCTTTTATTTTGCAGTTAGGGTCATACTCTGTCAGGCACATTTTTTGAACTTAGGCACAGTTCTTAGGGAATCTGCAAAGACTGAGAGAGAGAAAGATCCATGTGTATACCTCCAGTTATCTCCTCAAAGACATACATGACTTCACAAAATGGCTAAATTCCCTAATTGATGGAGCTGAGAGAGTACTGTGTTTTGCCTGACATAAATGGAAACATTTATCAAACGAAATCTTTATCTTTTCCTTCTGTTAATGTATTTACAAAGAAATTACTCCTGTTTTACCTAAATAATCTCTATTAAGTGGGGGTTTTTTTATTTACAAAGAAATTACTCCTGTTTTACCTAAATAATCTCTATTAAGTGGTTTTTTTTTTTTAAAGTTTTCTGTCAGGGGTTTTTCTGTCTGAACCGAGTTTTTTAACTCAGTTGGAAGATTTACCTGTCAAAATATTAATTAGTACAGTACTCCCTCCTCCTTCCCTTTTGGAGGGCTAAATATGTCTTGCAACTGGTAATATATTTGCATTTGGGACTTGGAGCCTTTATCTTAACCTCTCATTTCCTTTCTGTTGTTCTAAGTAGAGGTTGTATTTTGGCATGCTCACTCATGTCATTGCTTCGTGGTCATTTGATAAACACCTGCCTATGCTTTTCCCTTGTTAAAACTCAGAGCCTGACTGGCCTGGAGGACTGAAATAACAGTTGCATGGTAAAAGGTTTGGGAAAGAGATTCCTATCATTCTTTGCAGCTGGCTCTGGTTTTCCCAGAGCTTTTTCAATAATTCTTGGTTAACCCAGGGACTCCTGCAGGGGTGCAAGAATGACAAGCAGGAGGAGGCTGTGTGACAGCCAGGCCAGACTGCTCTGCAGTGAGCAGTCACCACTGCAAGTGCTGGGTCTGCCAGACTCTGAGAGTCTGACCACCCCTGCAACACTGTGCTCAGAGAAATGAAATCACAGAGCCTGCTTTTGAATGTGTTAGTTCTTGATTGCTGCAGTCATATGATGTTTCAAGACACATTTGTATGAGGGTCGTGAGAGAATAAGAATAATGACCTTCTTTGAGCTAATTTAGACCTTCAGGAAATTGAATCCAGTCTAGGAGCTGGGATTTTGCAAAGTAAGCTGTATTGTTGTAAGCAGTCCTGAAACCTTTCAAAAGCAAAAATATGACCTGGAAATGGTGGCTCTACCAGTAGCCAGGCAGCAATATGAGCTAGTGTTCTAGATCTGGAAATCTCTGAGACTGAACTTCAGAGCTTCTGTAAATTGTCAAGCTTTCAGCATGTCAGTATTTAAAGCAGAAAATCTGTATGCTGATATTTAGAAATATACAAAACAGCCTTGAGAGGATTTTTCTATTGCTATAATGCTACCTGTATGGCACAGATAGATCTTTCCAGCAACAGATGTTCTCTGAACCTGACTGTAGCTATTTCTCTATAAAACTGGGATTCCCTCCTGCAAAAAGACAAAATAGCCTTTCAGAACACGTAATACTCTTATGGGGCTTTTTCTTTCTGAGAAAGCAACAGCAAGGGGCATGAACCTAATGACCATTTATCACCTCCCAGGGGATGTCAGGCACACTCAGCTCCTCTGCATTTCAAAAGTTTGAAATTTCTTTTAATAACCTTTTTGTTATTAATGAGAGGGAAGAACATGCCTTTTACAGTGCTTCTCTACATTATTTGAGACTAAATTCTTCCTCTGGGTGCTTGTGAGCCTCTCCATTGGCATTTGGTCTCTGAACATTGAAAATAGGTTTTAATCTAAAATTTTGTAAAGATCAAGGACATATAAATAAAGCGTATCTTTCCTTGTGTATTACTCCTACGACTTGTCATCTATCCACCTATATTGCTTTTATTTTCCATTGGAATTTTTAAAAATGTTTTTCTATTATGTAATTTGGTATATAGGTACATTTCCTTTTCATGTCCTTATTATTTCCCTTGCATCTGAACAGGTATGGTAGATACTTTTCTTTTTCTCTGTCCTGTACTGCTAGTGTGCAGCTTGCTGCAGCTATGCTTTCTCTGTAAGTTTTATTTGCTGTCTTTGTGTCTTGTTAGAGAGAAGACATTTCAGGTAACTTATTTAATTTGCAGGGTACTTATTGGTTCACCACTAGTTGGCCAACCTGAGAAAAGAACAGGCGATGTCTACAAATGCCCTGTAGGAAGGGACAGCCCATCACCCTGCATAAAACTGAATTTACCAGGTATGAAAGGAAATAAAGCTGTGTCACATGGAGGAATAGTAGAGGTCAGATCTTAGGAGATTTTTAGCTAGTAAGTATGCACTAGAAATGTTTTTCTAGTGAAAATTTGCTTGGAGCTCTGGTGCTAAATGTGAAGGAAGTTGTTTGCAGCATTAAAAAGAAGTTTTATTTTAAGGCTTCTCACTGCCCTGTGGAAAACACGCTCATAATTTTAGAATGGGCATGTGGTTGTGTTAACAAAACTTTATTATAACTGACATTAATTTACTGTGGTTGGCAGTCCTGGCTATTGAGCCAGGAAGGTCTTGAAGCATAATTTCATGGATTGCCCTTTTCAAAGCTCTCTGAAGCCAAGAGCCTTCATAATGCCATCAGTAAGCTTTTGATGAAAATGTAACAAGGCTGATGCATCTTAATATGACATAGGTAAATATTAATAATTTTCTTGGTCAAGTCAAGAGATACCTGGTGTAGACTGGAAGGAGATTCCTGTTAATACGAACTTCACTAAATATACCTGTTGTGATATTTTTTTGTCTCCTTGTGTTCCGTGAAAACCTAAATGTCAGTAATGTAGCATAATAGTAACAAATACAAAAGCTATTAAGTCAGTCATAGCAAGACAAAATAAAAAATGAATTTTTTTTCCTAATTAATAAAACTCTCTGTATAGTAATATCTTATTTTCATTGTGCTGTTATTTTTACTTTTTTTCTTTTCTTGCGGTTCAAGAAAACTATTTGAGACAGCAACCCAGACAAATTTTCTGGGATAAAAGCCAGTCTCAGAAATTTTTCTTGATTGTTGCAACTGAAGAAGGAGGGGGAAGGGTGCTAAAATATTTGATGAAACCAGTGTCAGTCTGGGTTTTATTTTAGAAGCTGGAAGCTCTATACTAGGGGATATATAATTTAACATTTTGTTTTCATGCTCCCAAATACTTAACATTTTAATCTATTTATAGCTTCTACTTCAGTTCCTAACGTTGTGGAAGTAAAAGAAAACATGACTCTTGGAACAACCTTAGTGACTAACCCAAAAGGAGGGTTTCTGGTAAGAAAGGACTTTTTGCTAATTTTAAAAGTCTGTTTTTTCCTCGGGTATCATAACAAAAACATTTCACCCTTTTTCATTTTTTAAAGGCATGCGGACCACTTTATGCTTATAAATGCGGACGTTTGCATTACACAACTGGGGTTTGCTCTAATGTTAGCTCCACTTTTGAAACCGTTGAGGCCATCGCTCCGTCTGTGCAAGGTATGCATGCTGCAGGAATTTTCCTGTGTGTCCAAAAATAAAAAGTGCCAAACAAGACAAATGTATACACATAGGCATACTGAAAAAAAAAAATCAACTGCTTAACTTAGCTACCAGCATTACCAAGTTAAGTAAATGTTTTCATTGTCTGTATATAACCTAAATTCTTCCTACTTTTGGAATTTATCTCAGTATAAACAATCATTACAGTGCTATGTAACATCTAAACACAATTGCTAAAAATAGTTGCTTATGTTTTTAACTTATGGCCAAAAGATTCCTTTTAAATAATGACCACATATTGAGACCTAATACAAACCCAGCTTAGTAATACACATACAAATCCTAAAAATCTGGTCCTTTGAAAAAATTGTAGAAGAATAGATTGACATTGAAGAAGGTAAGGGGTCCCTGGTAAATACTCCAGTTATGTGATCTTCTTCCATTCTTAAATTTCTGCTCACAAGAAAGCCCCTTCCTGATAAAGGGAACACAAGCCATGTGAAATACAATGCAAAAGTTGAAGAATGATAGCTGGCATCAAACATGTCAGTTCAGCCCCACTGCAGAAGGATATACATTTGTTCCTAATGACAGAAGTAGCTGGAGCTGAGAGATAAGTCTGATCCTTGTTATTGTCAATTCTTATGTGGCCATTTGTGTTGCAGAGTGTAAAACGCAGCTGGACATTGTCATAGTCCTCGATGGCTCCAACAGCATTTATCCATGGGAGAGTGTCACTGACTTTCTGAACAGCCTCCTGAGAAACATGGATATAGGTCCTCAGCAAACACAGGTAACATGGTAGATGCTTTATGCTTTTTTAATTTGAGAGATAAAAACAATTTACGGGAAATGGTACAATAGTGTCATCTATGGTCCTCTTCAGTTCCAAGAACTTGCAGCAGCAGGGTACTAAAGCAAAATAGCTGAAACCACAACTCAGTCAGTACTCAGTCATCAAGCAGCAATGCCAGGAAGATTATCCCTCCCCCCACTGCTCAGGCAGTCTGGAGAAACCAACTTTCTAACCTAGAGACAAAAGTTAAGTGCATTAAGTGAGGCTGCTTGAACACTGTCCTTTCCCACTTCCTTCCTGTCCACAGCCCCTTCTTGTCTTCCTTTGTACTTTGCACAAAGGTCATTTCTGCTCTTCTGCAGTACACATGCACGGTTTGGACAGCCTTTGATTGTAAGCTTTTTGGAGCAGTGTTCTTAGTACTGTGGAACATTGGGCATGCAGCTTTTAAACCTTGAGATCCTAATTAACAAGTGGCTGTTTAGCTGCATGTTATTAATGGCAGAAGCTGCATTTATATAATAAGTGGAGAGGGCCAAATTCCCAGCTGCTATAAATCAGTGCGGTTCCATCAGAATTAATGGAGCTACGACCAATTACCCCCCTGAGGATCTGGCATATATCCCACAGGCTGCTGAACAAATTATGTAAATACCAGTTCTAAGAGAACTCTGGGAAGGGAGAAGCATTCACTCTGGGATACATATTAACACAAAAAGCTTTATTAACAGCAAGAGAAGAAACTGTTTCTTCCTTTCTTTTCTCTATTTTTTTCCACCTCCCAAAATCAAGGATTTTCCTGGACCTGCTGTAATAAATTATATGCTACAGGCAGTTTGCAGCTTTGGGCTAGCTCCTAACATTCAGCTCCTGCCTTAACAAAAGAGATTGTGAGAACATGTAAAGGATACCTCTGTCTGCAGAGAATATTACCCACATAATTTTCCATGTTAATTGAGGTTGTCAAGTTACAACCCAGGTCCTCTGTTGTCTATACTGAATGTTGGCAGATAAAATAACTTATAAACTGTCAACTTNTGTCAACTTTGTAATCATATCCTGTTATTTTAAACACACTTCTTTTCAGATATTGTGAGAAAGAAGGAAAAAACACTTTGTCAAATTCAGCAGAAAGGAAAAAAATTCCTTCTGTTCCCTTAAACACATGATTACTCAAACACGTACCATCTTAAAATACTTAAATCTGAACTTCCCAGTGTGGGGTATTGGCTGCATGGAAATCACTACTGTCTTCTGCCCAAAGGTCTTCATGGGAGTGGTACAATCAACTCTACTGCACCCTCACTCCTCTTCCTCACCCAGCAACTCCTAAATTTTTACAATGCCACACCTCTGCTATGCTCAGTTTTGGAGTACTGTCTCATCTGTGTGGCTCACCTCCTGCACAAAAGGTCCCTGGCTGGCCTGCACTCCAGCAGCCTCCCATCTCCACCTACAAAATCCCTTGTGCCCACAGTTTGGCATAACTACCCCTCCTCTCACACATACACATAATCACTAGAGGACGTCAGCTTTGGCATCTGGTTGCTACAGAGTAGAAACATTTAAGAGGGAGATAAAAATGGGATAAGGAGGAGAGAGGCTGAAAAACTGGAAATGGACGACAAAAGCTCGGTGGAAATTTCTCTGTCCCTCTTACCTCCCTCCTTCCCCAGAACACGTCTTATCTCTCCCCTCTCCTATGAGCCCCCTGCTTGGGAACATCTGAAGTTAGTAATGAGTTTATACTCTGTCCCCCACCCACACTGTCTCCTTTCTCAGAAAAAATGTTTAAATGACTATACAGTGAGGAAGAGGAGAAACACCAGAGCAGGCTTATTTATCCCCTCTCCTATGGGAGCCCAGAAGAGAAGCACAGGAACAATAACTTACATTTTGTCTGTTTAAATGCATTTTTCCATTTTAATTTTTTTATTACTAAGCATGTAGAAATCAGTGGACTTTCAGTGACTTAAGATTGTTTTGCACAGGAAAGGAATGAGGTGATTACAGAAAAACTCCTTAGCAGATTGGGTGTGACTTGTTCAAAACTGTGTTTTGATTAGAGGCTTTTGAGATTTTTTTTCCCCCTCTTACCTCCTCCATGAACAATGGTCATTAGACTTGTAGCAAGTCAGGAGAGAAATTGCTCAGTGTCCCATGTTTGGCAGATTTGAAAATGAAAGCCTGAAGCTTCAGATGCAGAAAGTCAAAGTTTATGATACTTTTTTCCTTCCCTTCCTCTTTCCATTCTCCACATAATCTACAACACTATTCTGATGTTTAAGCTGCACGAGTTTTGGGATAAAAGAAGGAAATGGAAAGTGATGATAGAAAAGTGTAAAAAGAAGGAGGAATTCTGTAGAAATAGTAGAAGTAGGAACAAAATCAAAACATTTCTCTTGGCCTTTATTTTTCCTCTTTTTTGACTGCTGTGGAGATAATTGTCTTTTTAATATGAAGGGCTAGATTTTTAAATAATTTATATATGAGTAAATTTCTGTGGATTTCTCTCAAAGAAGAAAGCAGAATACTTGAATAAGTTCAATTCTAGCTTTAAAGCTATGCTTCAGAAATCTTGAAACTGTATCTATTTTTACATTAATATATGACATAGGCAGTTATAGATGGTTTTTTTGGCTTTTACCTACTGTGTCTCCAAAGAAACTGTATCAGTACACTAATAAGTCATGCCATGTCATATCTTATGCTTAGTTTT